>JAPDSC010092639.1:51821-70231 GCA_026290005.1 Latrodectus geometricus | reverse complement strand
TATATATATATATAGTATTACCGGCGAACAAGATAAGTCAGCTTATAAGACACCCTCACTTTTATACACTTTTGTAAACATTGTTGCCAACCATTTTAATGAATTTTGAGCTTACAGTATTTTTTTTTATCGAAATACCCAATCTATCTGATTTTTTTTTATTCTATATCTATTTCTTCAAATACCCACTCTATCTGGGAAAAAGAGTACTTTCTAATCTTTGTAAAAACCTAAGCTTTCCTCTCCAGAGTGTTACTTAAAACCTCTTCCAAATCATCATTTGAGTCCTCATACAACAAATTGTCCTCCATGTAATCTGGTTCATTATTGATGCCATCCTTTTTAAATAATTTAACCACTGTCTCTGTTTTGTCAAAAAAAAATTGAGTTAATTTTAATTCTAGAAATGAGTGGAAATTTCTAGAAATGAATGTAATAAAATATTAAGTATTTTACATTATAAAATGCATCCTATTTACAAACCTATTTTTAAAGATAAGTGTGGCTTATACGTCAGTAAATACAGTATATTTGCATTGATTAAAGTTAATATGATATTTTAATTCTTATTCCTTAAAAGTACAAAATTTTCCACTCATGAATTTTTAAGCATTTCTCTAATCTAATTAATAAATTCTAATTAAATAGTTTCTTCTAAATATATTATTGAAAGAAAAGTATTTAACATTAATTTCTAATGAACATTTTGATCAACTTCATATTCAGATATTAACGTAAAATAGTTTTCTGCATAAGTCAATCATTGATATTTAATATCTCTAAGCGTTATTAAAAAATTTACTAAAAGTCAACATTATATTATTATAATGACATAAAAAGTCGTTTATATCATTTAAAAAATGCGTAAGTTTTATAAAATATTTAGGCTATTTAGTTGGTAAAATAACTATGTGGTTAGGTATTTGTAATATATTAATTTTTTATGTGTAGACAGTATATAATATTCCATTACACATTAAAATAATAATTTTATAAGACTTTTTTTATAAACTTGAGATAAATTTTATTATATATGGAATTATATTTTTCACAAAACATTATTTCTTTTAATGTTGTTTATATTGTAAAACATAATAAAACTTTTTCTATAAATTTCTACCATAATTTTATATTAAATTAATTTTTTCGTAGATAATATATATAAAAAAGCTAATGGCAACTTAAATTTAAAGTGCTTAACACTAAACATACCGGAGATTTTTTTTATTCGGCAAAATTAATGGGAAAATGGGTCAAATGACCCTTTTCGGTAGTTTTAGTGTCAACACTTATCTACTATCATTCTGCTATTTTTATTGCAATTATTAGCATTGCAAACCATAAGTATTTTCAGAAATATGAAAACTTAGAAACATTAATTGCCCATAAAATTTAATTATTAAATTTATGAAATTTCCATAAAGAGAATAGAAAATTTTATTACTGAATATCCTTACACCGTTCACCGAAAAGTTTTAGGATAATTTTAGACTTCAGTAAGGGCAGTTTATCAGTTAGCAAATTAGTTTGTTTTGCCTTAAAGAACTTGATTAAATATTTACTGAACACTTACCGACTGTTTTCAGAGAACGATACCCTATTAATTATAAATTCAAAAAGTGTTTTCTTGGCAAGAATTTCCTTTCTGTTTTACGCCAATCTGATTATCTAATGAGATTGCGTAATACATACAGAAAGTTGCAGCTTTGATTTTCTAGTATGCGAATAAGCAGTTGGTAAATGCGATGGAAGATATTTGCAGAACTTTATAAATTTGATATGAACAAAACAATAGCTTCTTTTCTTGAAATTATTCCTCATACTATAAATATAAATAATAGTATCAAGTAAAATTCAATTTCAAATATAAATTATCTTTTACTCAAACGATTATTAGCTAAAAACTTCAACAAATATATTGGCAACAAATGAAAATGAGAAAAAAATGAATGTATTATGTTCTATTGTGCATTATACTAGCATAATATATTCTTTACTTTTATAAAAAATGGTAGTAAAAAGGGTTCACTTTAATAAAATGCTTTTTATATTGTTCGTGAATTTTCTGTTTATTCAAATATACATTGGAACTTTAATTGTAATTTTAGTTAAGAATTATCTTGTGACTCCAGACATATTTTAATGCATTAACAACACAAAATCATTACATCCAGCTGTTGTTAAATTATTGTTACAGCTATGCATGATTTTTTTTATGTAAAACAAAATGCTTAGTTTGAAATAAATTATTTACATTTAAAATAATATATTTTATCGATTATGTATTTAAGTAAAGTTAAACATGGTTAAAGAGAAAATTTCTATCAATATATTTTATATATCTCCGAATATTTTAAGTAATGTTTTTAATCAGTTCCATGGTTCAACGATCTAAAATATATCCTTATTCTACTACAATATTATCGGATCATTATTTTACGAATGATCCAATAAGCCTTTTAGAAAGATGTTTTTAGTTATGGTATTATTTTTTAGAACAGAATGTGTAAAAAATGTTCCTCTTAAAGACATTTTAAATATCACTACAGAAAACATTCTAGTTATGTTCTTACAATAACTATTTCCGCTATGTCGTTAAAACTGAGTAAATCGATTTAAAGAGTGCCATCGACTTATACCGGGAAAATATTTGCCTATTCTCAGAGTCATGAGGAAATTTTCAGAACATTCTTGTAATTCCTTGAATAAGTTGTTCTTCTATCATTCCAAAAACTGTTCCAAGGCATAGATGAAAATTGGATATTAAGTTTTGAATATTTATTCAGGAATCGTGAAGGTAAAATATAAATAAATTAACGAAAATAAAGTTGAATATAAATTATCAAGTACAGTTTCAAGATTAAAAAACATACAACTAAGTGGAATCTAATCTTAAAAATAACAGAAGTTAAAAAATAAAGTAATCAGATCTAATTTACTGTGTTATTAATTCTATGAACCATATAATGATGTGTGTTATTATGAGGAATTGTGTAAAAAATTGTGTGAGATGGTATTATTAGGAGAAAAGAATTTATTCGAGTAACAGTTAAAAAGAAACATAAACATATACATAATTAAAAACTTCATTCTTGTATTTATCTGATGAAAATAAACACAGAATTGCATCGTTTTTCTTTTTAGAGCAATGCAACTATCAAAAGTAAAACATCAGTATTCCTGTTGAGCATAAAGAAACGCATTGTAATAGAAAATATTTACAATACCTAGATTATACGATAAATCTAGCAATCTAATCCTATATCTTCTTACTAAGCTTATATCGTGTTACATGTTCTATCCAGTTATCATTAGGAAATAAATGATATATATTATCTTATTAAAAACTTTCCTTATGAATATTTGTCAAGATAGAGATGCCGAAGTTCTATGTATTGCAAATATTGTTTGTTATACATCTGACGTATAAGTGAATTTTTAATAACTAAAAGCTTTGAATGTGTTTACTATCTAAAATAGAAAATAGGTCATAATAATGCGTCTCAAGGGAAGAAACTCTGAAAACTTCCTAGCACTTAATCCGAAAGATATTCCTGCAGAACAAGGAAAATCAAAATCGAATTTTCTTTGTGCTCAAGAGACTCTAATTGAACCCGGAAATTTCCATTAGGAAGAATGGAATTCTATCACCAAAATGTTCCTTTTATATTCTTCTATAGTATGATGAATATTATTACAAATTTTATGAAAATAGTCCTCCAAATATTATTTAATTAAGTTAATATAATAAAGAAATAAAAACTTAATTTCTTTTAAAACAAAAAAAAAATTATGTTAAACTATTAAATTCATAATTTTTTAGCAATAGTAATTATTTTTAAGTAATAAATTCTACATGAAAATTAAATTAAATTAACTTCTAAGCGACCCCGATACAAGATAAAAAAAAATTCAATTCAAGCTTAATCTTAACCGACTCAGCGTCCGCGACGTATCTGTTACGTCGCAATAAACTGGTTGAAAAGCGGCTCATGACGGCTGGGATACGTCGAAATATTCCTGCTCGAAAGCGGCCTGCGACGGCAGAGATACGTCGCAGAGTTCTCACGGAAAGCGGCCGCGACGTATATTTTCACATGGTAGAAACCACTTATTTTTGCTTTCCCCCTAATCGGTGGTTTGATTGATCGGTCTTAATCACTCAAACCCCACTCCTTGGAGACTTTTCTTTGAAAACTAAAACTCAGCCTGAGTTTTACGCCAAATATCTAAAATACTGATTATTTTTTCGCCAAGATTCAACTTTAAAATTTTATAATCTATAAATTTGTTGCTTTAGAAATAAAATGCGAGTTTATACATTATTATTTTTAATTTTAGTTCCTAAACTAATTGAAATAGGCGATTTTATTACACAAAAATTTTAAATCCATATGTACTTTTAAATTACTAACAAGCTTGCCTTCTTTTCTAACTTAAATTTTAATAATTTTCCTGCTTATGCTAATTATTTCTTACATTTTAGTTAATTTAATTCAGTTTTTATTGTTTTTGATGGCATTTTTTTATCGACTAGTTATGACTGAAATAAACAAATAAAATTCGTAAATGGAAATTATTTAATTTCCAGTGAAAGAGCTCATGGCTGTTATAGTAAAATCGTTGTGACGTCCATAATAAATAACATTTACCTTAATGACTAAAACTCATTTAATTTGCGTTTTTTTTTTTGTGCATTATGAAAAAATTTACTAATAAGTTTACTCTCTGCACATTGATTTTTATTTCGTTATTACTTTAATTTCTTTTTACATACACCTCAAATGTTGATAATAAAACAGAAGTATCATCTTAAGGCAATAGTATAACATGATTGTCTCATAAGTGTGTAGCCAAGAATATTATACATGTGTTATTTCTTTTTAATGAAACATTATATTGAAAAAAAAATCAACACTATTTACTGTTACACCATATAACAAGGGTGTCCAAGACGTCGACCGCGGTCGACTGGTAGACCACGAAGACATTTTAAGTAGTCCACACGACCATCCCTATAATGACCTCGGATATTAACAATTTAATTTATGACTTATTATTAATTTATGACATAGAATCAATGAATTATTTAAAATAAAAATTTACTACAGTCTACGCTTTAAAACCCAAAATAAACTTTGCAAAGATTCACGATTTAAAGATTTATGATTAAAGGTTTAGGATATAAAACATAAAACGGACATGATGAGCGCGATTAAAACATTCAAAGAAACTATAGAAAGGTATGTATCTCAATTAAGAAAACATGAATTGAGAAACTTTAAAAACATGGAGGAAGAGTGCCTCCATAATCCAAACCGAGACTTCGAAGATTTCACTTAATACTTATTTTGTTTGAAGAATTTGAAAGAAGATTCACTGACCTAATTACCTTGAAATAAATAAATTTTATAATATTTCCATTTAATGGAAATGTCAAAATTGATGGACATTGTCACAATGATGTCACTATGAAAATGTCAACATTGATGGACAGCGTATCTGAAAAAATAGGACATTTAATAGGTATCACATGAGTCATCGTTAAGGAAGAAATTATTAAATTAAGATGCAATATATTTCTTAAATCGATAGCATATTTAGTGATACTGATTTTTGGAAATTAATTTCTGAGGAAATGTTTCCAAATATTTACAAATTGATTTTGTATTTCAAATCATACTTTTGGATCGAGATATCTTTGCGAATCTGTGCTTTTTCAACCGTTAACAAAAAACAAACACTGGTCGCATTTAACAGATGAACATTTAATTTCGTGTTTATGGATTGCAATAAGCTCGTACCAGCCACAATATGATAAACTTGTCGCAGATATACAGTGCCACATTTCAACTTAAACGAAGTGAATAGGATGGTCACTTTTTGATGTATGAATACTTTGATTATTTTCATAAGTAAATTTTTGTTTTGTAAATATTGATAGTAAGTTTTTTTTTATTTTTTAAATTACATAATTTACTATTTTTTCTTGTTACCGAAATTAAATATGTACGTTAATATAGTTCTGCCATTGGTAGACCGCCTTCGATTTTTTAAATATGGAGTAGACCCCGGATCCCAAAAGTTTGGCCACCCCTGCCATATAAAGTCATTATTTTAATATATAAATATTAAAAAGATACTATTTCTTAAAAATTTTACGATATTAGAAATTTTCTCGATTAAAAAATAAACTACAATATTTCTGATATTAGCTTTGTTCTGCTGGGAAAATCATTTTATTCTATATATTTTTTTTATTTGCATACATGTAATAATTTTTCTATATGACGTAACGATAATATTTAATAAAATAATATTCCTTACTAGAAATTTATTGCAGATTTAAACAAAATAGATTTATGAGGAATATAAATAATCAAAGTTTTAAACAGTAAACTGTTCTGAAGCAAAATAATGAAAATTTATCTTATATTTAAAGATGAGCTAAACTTTTTAAAGCAGAAAATATTTTTAGCCCTTTTATTTTAGAATGTGTGTGAAATGGAATGATCCTATTGAAGTAATGTATAAGTGAATCGAAATCATATTAATGCTACAATCTAAGCAATTAAATTTTGAACCTACAGAAAATAATTATTTTATTACAAAATTTATTTTTAAAATAAGCAAATTATTAATACGATAGTTTTACAAATGATTATCTTTTAACGCGATCCATATTAGGTATAAAAGAAATTTTTAAATATAATAATCTTAACCAGAGAATTTCTTGTTGTAAAATGTGGTTATATATTTACTTTACTCTTCTTATTTGAATTAAAAACTAATTTTCATAATTCATCTTTTAAACATAAAATGATATATTCCACATACGAGTTATTGGGTCATTAAAGTTATATTAATGAAAAATATAAATAAATTCATTTAAAATATAATTGAAATATGTTTTAGTTAGGAATGACAGTAAAATAAGTCTCTAATCAATAAAAGAAAGAATAAATACACTAAGAAAATTTATATCTCTCAATCAAAATTTTAATTTTAAATTAAGATACTATATTATCTACAAAATCTTTTTAATTAAGGGACTATATAAAAAAGATATAATTTATAAATGTTTTTCATTCACGTGAGCGCATAATATTATGTTGCGAGTGCAGCACCATTTTGTATAAAAATACTTTCTTATAATGAAAGAAGAATTCATGGTATATTATGTATTATTTTACGTGAATTGAAAAGTCAATAGAAAAAAATAGAATATTATCAATTTTTTTCATATAAATCTGGGGCTTTTGCCAAATTAAATAATATTCTTTTGTTTTTATTTTTAATTATATGTATTCATTTAATCCTTACTGTGAATAAATTTCCTTAAACTTTTGCGAACTTAATAATCAAGACAGTTGAGTATTGAAGGCTAAAATTATTTTTTCTAAAATTTTTATAAGTATTCGACAAACTATTTCAAACGGATTCTTATATACATGAGAGGAGTTTGTTTCCAGGGAGAAAACTATTCATGTGTGACTTCCTTTACAATTTAAGCATGTTTCCTGTTAGTCAGGGAAAGAATGAAAGGGGAGAATGTTTACTTAAATGTAAATGAAACTTTCTGGTTATTCTAAACAGATGAGAAATTGCTTTCTCGCCATGATTCATTGCTACAAATTAATGATTATGTTCTACTTTTTTAATAACTAAGAACTTACATAACAGATTACATTACATTCAAAAGTATTTTCGGAAATTTAGATCAATAAAAATCATAAGTATAACAAAAATTTATTTCCAGTTAGTTTTTTAAATTTAAAAATTCAAATCTAAAATCTAATGAATCAAATCCTAAAAACAAAGCATAAAAAAAGATTTTAAAATTATATTGTATATAGTTTCCTATTTAAAGAAAAGACAATTTATTTTTATAAAAATAAAACTGGAATATTTTTTTATGAATGACAATAAAATAAGTCTCTAATCAATTAAAAAAAAAAGAAAAATTTGAAAAGAATATTAACAATTCTCAATTAATAAGATTATTAATAAAGTCTTTTTAATTAGGCAACTTTATATAGTAGAGATATATGATAATTATATAAAGGTTTTGCATTTGTAATACAATAAAATATTACTAATGCAAGAACTTTTTATAAAAATATTTTTATAATGGAGTAATAATAGCCTCTTAGCACTTTATTATACATTATATTTTGTAAAATTAAATATAAGTCAATAGAAACTCGTTATAAATTTATTAGTTTTTTTTCCTACAGTAATTTTGCCAAATTAAGTTGTAAAGATTGTTTTGTTTTTATTTATAATTATACATAAAGGATTCTTTTGTTTTTATTTAAAATTATACATAAAGGATTCTTTTGTTTTTATTTATAGTTATACATAAAGTACAGTTCATAAACGCTAGATTAATATTTAAAAAATAACTAGAATAATGCACTTGTGAACCAAATATTCCAATTATATTGGAATAAATTAAACGTAACACTTTAAGCTTCTTATTAGTACATGCACTGATATATATTTCAATACAGATTGACAAATGAAGTTAATTTTCATTTATTGTAGCAAGTGATATTTTATCTAAGGTTGTTCAGTTACGATTAGAAAAAATTAATTTAGCAAATAAATTTGGGCTTTAACGCTTTTGAATAAAAAAAAATAAAAAAAAATTTATCTATGAAAAAAGAGCTTAAGTAATATATATTTTTATTTTTGCTAAAAAAATTAAATAAATTAATAATTTTAATATATTTCTAATTCGTTTAGACTGTTGAATTATATAAACGTATAGTCTAAATCAGCCTTGCTATGTGTGCTGAAAGTACTATAATATTGAAAGAGTTTGAAAAATATTTATTTACTTGCATTAAATAATTATAAAGTTTCTAATAAAAATTAGTTTGTGTTAAGAAAAATATAATGTGAGAAAATGTATTTTTACTAACATTATTTTATCTTACTGTAATAAAAATTTGAAAAGCTTCTGTGGCTCATTGAAAAAGAGAAATTTCCATTATACCGAAAATAATAAATATACAAGAAAATGTAACAAGCAACTTTCTTATTTAAATTGCGTAAGAAATCTAAAACATCATAATTTGTGGATACCGTTTTTCTTTGAACTTCATATTATTTACCAAGTCAACCTAAAAACACTGAGGAATATCTTCATTTTCAATTACTCAAAAAACAGTTATTTACAAATAATTTTTGCTTTTTAAGTTTTATACAAAAATAAAATATACGTTTTCGTTTTAACCACTTCTATTGGGATGTACAATTCATTCTGGCAAATACATACAACCCTAGATAGGGTAGTTAGTGGTAAGTGACATCCCCTCTCTCTAAATTGAGCGATGTGACAGTTTTCAGGGGGGTAGGAAATATTCCCAATGAGAACGGGAAACAGTCGACGATTTTTGTATAGTTTAGGAAAGTGGCTGTGGAACGAAAAAGTAGTGTATCTGGTTTTAAAGAGGAAACATTTTTCACAGATTCTTGAAATTTTCTGAGACGCTGAGTCGGTTAAGTTAAATCCCATAACGGAACAGCTGCACAATGTATATATAAAAACAAAAGTATTTAATTATTTACTAAGTTTAAATTTAAATATTTAAGACTAGTTATTAAGAATACACTATTAGTTGAAGTAGAATAAATTCTTTTATATTTAAATGTAAATAAAATTATATTATAAAAAAACTTTTAATAAAAACCATTAATTTCAATCTACAATAACGTACGATTCCTCATAAATAATATAGAAAACTTATTTTAATGATAATTTATTATACTGTCAAATGCAGATCTTTTCAAAAGTTATGAATCATCTATTTAATACTGGATTAAATCTTTAGCTAATAGGATTAACATAATATTTCGGATAAAATATATAATATTTTATAAAAGTATAAGTTTTATATATCTTAGCTTTTTTTAATCTGCGAGTACTTTAAAAAGAATAAAATTTAATAACTCTTTTTTATTTATTCAGTTATTGATTCAGGTTATTGAATTTACAGCTCGGATTACAACGCTAGCGAATATGGATTTATCGATTTGGCCTATGATTTATTTTCTGCTGGAACTGTTACTGACATTTCTTGGAGGAGAAAATGGCTACACTACTTGTATTTCGAAATTCTTGAATCACAATCTAAAGAAAACGGCTGTAGTTTATTTTTTACTAACTCTTTTGTTCCACAGTAAATCGTTGTCAGAGATAAATTACTAAATTTTGCTAAGCATTAAGGTTCAATATTTTATGAATGATGAAATATATCATTAAATGAATTCTTTTAGATTTAGTTTTGGTATAAATAGTTTTTAAATCATGGTAACAAGACAAGAAAAGAGTTTAAATAAATAAATGCTGTAACTCTTATTTTTATACTTTTCCATTATTTCATGTTTTTCTTTTATATAAAAATATCATTTATTTTGAAGCATGTTTTTAGTCTTACAAAAAAGTGTTCCCTTACAAACTTATTAAAATTTATTTATGTACAATTTACAACCCTATTGTTTTTAAGAAAATTTAATATTTTCTCTTTTGCCAAATACATGGGTTATATTTATGAACCTTCCTTATTTTAAAATTATCCAATACAGTGATATAAAATAAATCCAAAAGATCCAATGCCTTTAAATTAGTATAAAATATTTTTCCTATATTCATCATCATGTAGAAGAAAAAGAAAAACAAGATTATCTTATAAAATATTCTTACAAAATTCATAAAATAATTTTAACAATGCATAAACATGGTATACTTATTTTCAAATTAATTATTTAAAAAATAAGATTAAGGAAAATTCAAAATTCATATAAAAATATTTGTATTAATTGAAGCTACTTAAAAGAACTCTTTATAATGTTTTTAAATATTTAAAATAGATAATACTATTATTTTAGCTCAAATTACTTAACGGAATTCTTGCTGAGGAATATACAGACACCTTACAAAAATATTTTAAATTACGTACAGTATTTATATTAACTCTGAGTACTGTTGGTAATATTTCTTAATTAAATCTAGATCATAAATTCAAATATTTTATGGAAAATTGTTGTAAATGAAATTGGGATCAGATCTGGCTTAATTGGGAAATGGCTTAAATGAGGAAAACACATTCTGTAATTTTGTAAGCTCTGAGTTTGAATGATACAGAATATCTATTAAATGGCTGTCATGTTTTGACGAGCAATTCATATAATAAAGATGGATTTAAATTAATGATATCAAAGACCAGATAGATTCGGAAAATATTTGTAAGTGGTCTTCCATGTAAACCACATTTCCCGGAATACATCAAGACAATAGTGGCTTTAACGCCGGGTTTGTGAAACTAAATGAGCTTTGATGATTGTAATTGCGTATTATATGCTATGTATTGCAACATACTTTTTTAGTAAGCAAAAGACTTCGGAAATCACCTAAGGCAAAAGTTCTGTATGTTGATGTTAGATAATGTAGAGGCTCAAATAATTGAATTCAGTCCATTATTTTGTAACATAAACGATAAAGGTTAGGGAACAATTTTGATATACCCCTAAAAAATATGTGCCAAATCTGACACTCCCATCAGACATTTTAGGGTTGCTGTTTCTTATTTTGGTGTTGCTAATTTAGGTTTTTTCTGTTGCCTTATTTTTTGTATTTAGTATTTTCTGGTATTTTGTACCACTTTTTCAGTTTTTTTGAAAAAGTTTTCTATGTATTAATTATTTGTATTTAGCGAGAATCCATCTTGGCGAGAAATAAAAGGCGGCAAAAACAAGTATTTTGCTTAGCGAGAAAATAAAAGCTCTGATTTGGGAGAGTAGGATTTGGATAAAATAGAGAATGAAATTCTTTTTAGTCACTTAAATACCCATTGACGATAATTATAGAAATACATATTTACATGAAAAATTCAAATTGGTGGTGGAAGTTTTTCTTTTATAAAAAAGGTGAGTTACTTAGTAAAATGATTTATTAGACATCAAAATCTACTAAGCTTTTTGAATTGTGTATCTTAAAGTGACTTTCACAGTTAACCTGGGTGTTATAAGCTTCAATTTTTATATATTTTGCTTTCCTCAATTAATATATGAATATTGTCAATTATCTTTAATTCTGGGGTTCAAGAACTTTAAACAACATTTTTATCTTCAGCAATCTACGTTAAATGATTCTATAACTAAACAATATTGAAAATAAATTAAAATAAAAGTTATTGTAAAAAAAATAGTAACATATAAATTTGGTTTTCAAAAATTTTAAATTTAATAATTTGTAGACTGAAACTAAGACGTATGGTGAATGCTGTTTTTAGAAAAAAAGCTGTATTAAAATAGACAACCCGAAAATTTAACTAAAATTTTCCATACGTAAATTTTAAAAGCCAACTTGAAAAATAAAATGTAAATTTTAAAGTAAACATTTTTTTTTTCATTCAAAGAAAATTTTTATTGTATTTCAAAAAATTTGTATGGATGGCAGTTTCTAATTCAGAATGTTTGGAAGTCTAACAATTTAATTAATGATAATTAAATACATTTTAATTAAGTCTTATTTATATTAATAAATTTAATTGTAAATTATTTTTTAAGGTTAATCAATTTAAAGTTACATATTTAGTTATCTTTGAATATATATATATATATATATATATATATTAACTTTAAACTGTTACACACACATTTAATTTTATGATAAATAATATAGCTTCAATTTCTGTACTATAAACTTATAATAGATGTCTATTATATTTAGTTATTCTTTCAACATTATAGGAGATAGTTATCTCGAAAAAATATATGAATAAACTTTATTTATTTAATATTTTTAATAGAACACATTTCAAATTTCTTTATAGTTTAAGAACTGTTTTGCCGCCCAACCTGTCTATTGGTTAGTGTAACTGACAACGGATAGGGAGGACCTGGTTTCGAATCCCGCCTCGGGTATGGATGTACTTTCTCTTTCTCTGTTTCTTGTCCGATGAATATGACCCTCCTTATAAACGGGTTTGTTGGGGTGTGGCGTGGGCGATGCTACTTGTATCTCTGTGACTTTGTTCACAGTTGCCCACCGGGTAACGATAAAATGAGTAGCAGTTTCCAGCCTTGTTACGGCAAATGGGCTAAAATACTTACTTGCTTAAGGGTGCTCACCATTAGAAATAAAAAAAACTGTTTTAAATGCTCCCTGATTATATTTAGTAAAAATTTAGATATAGCATCAGAAATGATGGGAATTTCGCAGTACATTGAAACATTTTCTTCTTAATATTTTGTAAACAATAAAATTTGATAAAAGTTTCAAGATACTTTTTTTTTAATTTTTAAAATGAAACTTTTGGACAACATATGTAACTAAAGTTAATATAGAAAATTAGATATTCATAGCAAACTAAGCTAAGAAATGAAGCAATTAAAATTATAGAAACTTAAAGAAAAATTCTTTATATAAATTTATTAACTTACAAATTTTATTATTCAGATAAATGTAATATCGTAAAAGGTGTAAAAAGTAACATTTACAAAACAATTATTCATACTTTCGTAAAAATAATTTTACGATTTGTATTCATAATAATAGCGTTGCATTTGTAGTTTTACGTTTCCCAAGATAAAAATATATGTGAAAGAAAAACTGTTGTAAAAAAGACGTAAAAGGAAAGTTGACGAAAAAATGATACATTTTCCATGTACCGGAACTTAGAAAAACCTTTATTACGAGAGAAAAAGTGAAAAACTACGAAAAAATTGTTTACGTGCCAAAGAATCGTCGTCAAATAATCAACAGAGTTTTCTTACTAGCACGTACTTACTTTTATTTTCCCCACTACAGTTAGAGAAAAAGCCAGCTTCTAAAATAACTTACTCATGATATTTTCGAAAATTTTTAAAACATTAATGAAAAAATGTTGGAATATTAAAATTTAATTATAATATTTGTGTTTGAATTTTCTTTTTTTGTCTTATATTAATTAAATTCCCTGCACTGAAAGATTTTTGACAACATAATATGTAATAAAATGCTGTGTTGTGTTTTTTATTGCGAAAAAAATATTTGATCTTTTTTGTCGAAAGGTAAAATATTTATTCTTTTAAAATTAATTGTCATTTTGTTGTACAGTAATGCATAAAAAACAATGCAAATGTTGCACAAAAATATTTTAAGAATTTTAGCTGCTTATTATGTATAAGTAGAAGCTTTATAACTTGCATTTAATAAACTTTTTAATACGTATTAATGAATAAATTTCATCATTCATTTTATTCAAAATTATTGGAAGAATCTTAACTTGATTATTGTGATTTTGTTGAAATTTCAAATTTTAATTACAAAATATTTGAAAAGCTTTTAAATATTTTTATTTAAATTAATTAAATATGAATATTCAAACAAAATTTATTTATCAATATTTTACAGGATTCCGTATTAACTTAATAATATCCATTAAATCTTAAAATACTGGAAAATTTTTACTTAAATACGAAAAATACGTTGTTTTTCGCATGAAAAAAATAACTTCATTATGGAGTTACATTAATTACATTCAACACAATAGGAAATAATTATTATTTTAAAATTTAATGCTTCAAAATGATCTCTTATTATATATTTTATTAAATGTTACACATAATTTTCATTTCCAATTGGAACATTTATGCATTTTCTAAACATTTTTCTACTATTATTAAAATGATCAAGATGTTATGAGATAATTACTTAAAACATGGTATATATTTTTAAGTGTTTTAATCTGAGAAAATGTTTTAGTGCAAGAATTTAGGTGGTCAATAATTGAAAATGGCCGAAAAGATGTCTAACAAATTAAAACATAAAGAAATTAACTATTTTTATTTTCTTATTTTGTGTGCAACATTTGAATTTTATGTAATAAATTCTTTTCAGTTTGTTAACATGAATTTTTCCTCTTTCCGATTTACAATGTCTACTAAAAAAATATTTTTTGAATGAGTTAAAATTCAAACATATTCATATCTGTTTCTACTTGTTATTAAAAATATATAAACTATATTTATATCTTTGTTATCATCTCTGAAATAGTATCTTTCTAAAGTTAAAATAATTAAAGTTTGAAAATTGGTAAAAAAATTATATAAAAGAGATTGAAATGTTGAGATCACTTTGAATCATTTGCAATATTATTTTCAACCTTATGAAATGTTTCTCTTATTTGTTTCTTTTTCTTAATATTTTTCCTCTATAAAATGAAATTTAGATACATGTGCACAGTTGTTTCTCAAATATTACGTTTTTCATACATTAAGTTAAGAAACAACTGTGCATAAATGTATATTAACAGTTATTTTTCATACTCAATATAAAATAGATAAGATAAATCACAGATATTCTTTCCTTTTTGAAGTATAATTATAAACAAGCGATGAGAAAAAATTCGTATTTTATTATCTCTGTTGCAAACATATTATCAACAAAACTGATTTCTGCAGAATGCATACAATTAAAACATAAGGTAAATTAAAAAACGTTTTTAATAAAAATTTAGAAATATAAATATTTTTTGTTAATTTTCATTTTTTATCTTCAAACTTATGAATTTTCGAAAGAGTCGTAGTCATAATATCAGAAGTTTTTGCTTAAAAAATTTTTTAAATTCTTTTTTGGATAATAGTTCTTGCTTAAAATAGCTATTTCATTTTATTTGTTCCTTTTGACTTTTCAGTTGATAAAACCTTTTGCTTCAAAATATTTGCACGTTTTTTTTTGTTTGTGTACTTCCGTTTTATTAAACATGAATATGTTGAAAAAGATTTCTTATGTGGAAAGTTATTACGTTTTTTTTTTTTTTTTTTTTTTTTTTTTTTTTTTTTTTTTTTTTTTTTAAATTTTGTTTTAGTTTTTTTTTACTTTTATCCTATAAATTAATAAAGTGGATAAGGTAATACTAAAAATAGATAAAATGTATAATTATTCGAAATATTATGCAATTTATTCAGATAAACTTATTATGAGAGTGCGAGACACAATACCATCTATAAAATGAAAACAGTTTAAAATAAAATTTAAATTATAAAAACAAAACTATAGCATACAAAATTAAACTATTGAAAGACATAACTTTTTCAACTGTATGAAATATATTTTTTACTATCCATACAATCATTCCATAGCTTTAGAAACATGTCAGACGATTTTCATAAAATATTTATAACAACTTTTGTGTAAGTTAACAATTAAGTAAAACGAAACATCATATATATGTTCCAGGAAAGTAAAATTTGGCAAAAATGATGGCTGCAGTTATATAATTTCAATAAAATATGCTGAGGAAAAAGATTAAAACTTTATAAAAAATTAATAAAACTATTAAAAGCTCCTTAGATGAATCTAGTGTTCTAATTTTATCACAAATGGATTTTGTTATAATCAATCTCGATGGAAATCTTCCCCTTCCAAGGAATGTTGCAAAATTACAGAAATATGATATTTATTTTAAAAAGGAAATTTTTTTTAATATGTAACTTTTCACTAATAAGTTGTCCACAAATGACTCAAATTAAATTACTTATTCTTTTCTTTCGAATCAGACTGCGAAAAAAGAAAATTCATTACACTAATTTAATGAAAAAGTTTTTTTTAATGAAATAAACTCTTGTAAAGCATTTTTATTTAGGGAAAATAATTCTTAAATATATCTCCCACTCAGTTATTTTTCAGAAAAAAGCGATTTAAACCTAAATTATTTTGTTATTTGGCACTCTGAAAATGATGGTACAATGAACCACTGAAATCAAAATTTACATTCAATCAATTCATTCTAATTTACTTTAGTTGAAAAACAAGAAAAAGCTTTTTATTGTCGAAAAGAAATGTAGAGAAGTTCTTCTAAATGATTTTTTGTTTTTCAGAGCATTCTCCAAGTTTTATATTCATCAATTGAGGAGTCTGTCGTAGATTTGTTTAAGTTTGCTTAAAAAATTTAAGTTCACAATACATAAAATAACACTATATATTGAATATTATAATTAGTAAAATTTAACAATTGGGGAATAACATTTTACGAAAAGGGATTTATTATAAAATTTATTTATGCAAAAACATTTCTTAAACAAATAGTTAAGAAATAATTACTCGTAAAATATGTTACTTTTAAATGCTATCGCTTCAAATAAAAAATGCAAATTGTAATAATTATTTAAAATAGTTAAAATATTTGCATTTTATTTAAAAATATACAAGCTAAATATTTTTTTTTAAAATGAGAAACAAAAAGTACAGAGTTGTTTTAAACTTTATGGAGTTTATAATTGTTAAATTATTATATATTTACCTTTTAATACAACAAATCACGCTTTTGTTTTGAAATAAAAAAATATGTTATTTGACAAAACATGACTTTAAAGAAAACAATGAGTCTTAAAGATTTATTTTAACATAAATATTTAACTATTTTATTATTTACACCTCTAAATTGAATTTTTTGCATTTCACTATTATTTAATTTTCTGTAACTTCAAACTGATAACATTTCATTTGCACCAGCTGAATATTCACAGATATGAATTTAAAGAATGTTTTTCATAAATATTTTCTTGAATTTCTTAACGAGAAAAATTTTATTAAAAATTGAAAAAAAAAATCAAAGTATCGATAACTTAGAAAACTCTAACTAAGAGTTTATACATTTATTGAATTTTGAAAAACAACCATATGTGAACAGTTTTTGCTTTTTTATATTTTAAGATTCTTCTTCTAACCGTATAAAATGTTTTCGAAAGCAAACTTAATATTGATCTCAAAGGATCGTTGCATTCCTACATTTCCTTTTCTTTTGTTCAAGCATATCAAAAACTTGGTTTTAAAGCTAAAATACCTATTTTTATTCACCAATAAAATTCCCTGGAAATTTGAGACTACTCTTTATAATTTCTGCGCAATGATGCATAAACAAAGTGGTCATACATTCGATGTTTTTTATTTTTGAAATTAATAAAAATTTAATCGATTCATTTTTAATTTCGTTTTTTTTATTACATTTAAATTTAAATTTATGGTAAATTTAAAATGATCAATTTGTCGTAAAGTGTCCATTTTATATACATACATGCATGTATATAAAATGGGCATTTTTTGAGTGTATCTTTGAATAAAATTTAGCAGTTAGCGTTTCCACTTTTTAAATTTATTGTAAGAGCTAGTTATTATTCAATTAAATACATAAACAATAGGGTATTTTATTATTATATCATTCCGCAATGGTTGGCTCGATATTGGAATTTTTATTCTTAGCTTTAATTAAATGACTATGTGAGACTTTTATATACAAAACGAGAAGTAAATTTAATTTTTTTATGTTTAAAAAATAGAATGATAACAATTATTAACACAATAATGTTCAAAAGTTTGTTTTTAAATGAGACAGCAGCTGAAACTAATTAAATTTTTA
>JAPDSC010092639.1:33887-51421 GCA_026290005.1 Latrodectus geometricus | reverse complement strand
AAGTTTGTTTTTAAATGAGACAGCAGCTGAAACTAATTAAATTTTTATAAATGTTGTCAGAAGCTATGGATGCCGTCTTTTGTGCAAAGAAGCCATTTAGTGCGCAACATTTGAAACATTTACGATAATGAATGCGTCTTTGCTTCCTTCGGATCTTGACGAATGCGAATTCCTTCTAATTGGTACTTACTATTTACGTCAACGTAGATTACTTGGGAAAAGTGTTACTTGGAACAAAAGACAGTGGATTTTCTTGGAGACTAAGTGATCGCTGCTGCTATTAATCAATGATCAGTAAAAGGGAGTTTGTTACAAGTTAGAAGGTGAAAGAATTAGTTGAAAAGGATTTTAACTGTACTCAGAAACAACATATTGGAATGCATTAAGCTAGAATTCGAATAGAGATTTATTCACAATAAAAGGTATGGCAAAACTTAGTAAATAATTAAAATTGTGTAAAAATAATATAACTAACAGATCATTTAAAACATTCCAGTAATTAAAAGATGACTTCATTCATGCTTTATGTCACTTTTGTTTTAATATTATATTATTTTGTATTAAGCTATCGATTTTAAAGAAATTAATTGTAATAGTTTAGTTGGCTACCATCTGAAATAATAAACATTTATGGAACAAATTAAAGATAAATTATTTATAGGGTAATATATATATTATAACATAATAGCTTATTATAGAGATTACACTATATAAATTATATGTTTTAATGAATCATATTAACTTATCAGCTATTTATTTAATGAATAAGTAAAAATGTGTCATTTAATCATTTGATTTGTGTTTTTTTAATGATTACGTAATAACTTTAGCAAAGTTAAGTTTGTTAATTTCGGTTATTATTTGTTTCTGGAAACAATGTGGTAAAAATTATTTTTTTGCTTTTGTGACAGCTTCATATTTTCAAAATTATTTGAAAAATAAAGAAATCGTTTAAAATTTATTCCATTTTTCAAAAGATGATGTCAAATCAACGTGTTAAGCCAGTAATTTTACTAAAATACTTTTCTGGAATCGGTTTCTGATAATTATTTGTGCGAGATATATCTATTTCGACTTAACTTCATATTAAAATATTGGGTTGGCAACTGATCGTTGATTTCGAATAAGAAGTAAAATTTAAAACTTTTGTTTAAAAATATAACTTCATTAAATTAGATACTGCCCGTTCTTGTCGATCACCTTTTCCCATCGTTCTGGCAGTGTAAAAATTCCACGTTCGTGAGATTTCTGATTTTTCCTATCAAAAAGCTAAATTCAATGTAATCTGACATCATCACCGTTATTAAAAACTTATCATTTAAGGAGTTCTGCATGGATCAAAACAAATGGTAATCTGAAGGCGCAAGATCAGGTGAATGTAGTAAAACATCCCAACACCCAGTTCCAATCCAGTGACCAAAGACGTGTAGTATCATGGTGGAAAACAATATCCCTACGATTTGACAATGCTGACCACCTTCCTTGAATTGCATCATTCAGTTTGGTGAGTTGTTGAACATACGTTTCAATTGATCGATTGGCTTTGTGGTATAAGTTCAAAATTCCTTTATAATCCCACCAGGCTGACAGCATAAGCTTTTTTTGGTGAATCTCTTCTTTTGATGTCGTTTGGGCTGGTTCACCTTGCATCCCCAACGATCTCTTCCAATTAACGTTGTTATAAACTATACACTTATGGTCGCCAGTAATTAGGTTTTTCAGAAACGGATTAATTTTGTTGCGTTTCAGTAGTGAATCACAAATGGTAATGCGTTGCGTCAAATGAATTTTCTTTAACTGGTGAGGGATCCATAAATCAAGTTTCGGAATAAAACCAAGCATGTTTATTTATTTATTTATTTTGATACTCGTATGCAATTCATTGAGCTTCTCTGCAATATCACGTTTTGTGCTGTGACGATCTGAATCAATAATGGCCTTAATATGGGTTTCCTCGACTTTAACTGGAAGCTCAAATCATTGAGCATTTTTCATTGGAAAATCACCAGAACGTCAATCCGAAATCTGGCAAACAAATTTCGACAGTTTCTTTCAAAGCTTCATTTCCATATACGGCACATAACTTCTTATGTGCTTGCCATGCGTTCTTGCCTTTTCGGAAGTAATACTATAAAATATGTCTGAAGTAAGCATTTTGTTCTTCCGTTTTTAACTTGGAATAAAAACAAAACTAAAGCATTTATCAATACAATGTTTTTACTAAGTTAAAGGTTGAAGTCCAAATAGTAAAAAAAAAAAATACAAAGGTTAGATGCTTTGACCAAGTTAACAAAACAATAGAAAGTGTAAAATCCATCAATCTAGAAAATCGGCAATCATTTAGTTGCCAAACCAATATTATACTTTGTAAATTATTATAAGCAAATTTTGAGATAAAAGAGGTAATTATGAGGAAATTTCTCTTTCATCAACAAAATAGAATTTCCTTCAATAAAATCAGTCATCTGTAATTATGCTCTTGCTTAATTGACATTGGGAAAGTTCTTTTCATTTACTGTTTCTCTTCTTTATATGTATTCCTTTATTTGAATAGGAGCAAATCAGTTATCCTCAAATCAGCATGGATTTCAACATTCAAAGAAAAATATTATAAGCACATATTCCGTTTCATAAAAGGATTTCTGGAAATGAATGCTTCCTTGTTAAGTTTATTAATTAGATTTTTGTTCATGATAAAATATATTAATTTTCTAGATTGCGTATGAATCCTTAATAAGAAATTGAATCATATCAAGAAATGTCAGAAACGCATCTTGTCTTGTCAAATGTACCAATGCAGTTAGTATAATGCTGGTTAATTTCAACGAATAAGTCTTTACTCAATGCTTAATTGGCTCACGATTTTTAATTATCAAAAAAACATCGAGTTCAATTAAGTGTTCACTTGTTGCTTTAATTCATGTAATAGATTCTTCCTGTATTACAACCTATATCTCAGTATATTTTTTAAGTCACCTGTAATTAAGTATTGGGTTAATGATACACTCTTTACGTTTTCTTTGTATATCATGGAAAGTTTCACTAATATCGATAATTTTGAAACATAAAAACAGAAAACTAAGTCATTACAGTTTTGAACATCAAATTGTATTATTTGACAAAATATGGCAGAAAAGGAAGAATTAATGTGGGAATTACGTGTATTATTGCGTTCAATTCAATTAGGTGAAAAGGCAGCATTTCTGAAGTAATTTTGTTGGAGTTTAACTATAAGCAAGCGTAAAGGAAAACTTGCGGAAGAAGTAAGAAAACGAATTCTTCGTAATTAAGGGTCTTTTGGCGTGTTTTATCTAATTTACTCAAACTTTAGATGAATATAAAAATCTAACTGCGTAACTATTGCTCATAATGTAGAATATCTTTCAAGTGGCATTTTGTATAATAATCGTAAGATATGTAGAAATACACATTTTAGTAACATCTTTGTATTTACGTAAATCTGTATGAATGAAAGAGAGTAAAAGTGAGAGGAAATTCTGAATGCTCATTTCATTTGAAACTTCATTCAAAAGAATAAAATTGCTACAATACATTGTAGGCAATATTATGAGTCATATGGTATAAGCCGTAAATATAAAATAATAATGTTTGATTATAAACCCCTTCATAGCTTAGATAGTTTACCTAAATGAAAGATAATTTGTAAAGATAATTTTAAACAATTCATTTTACTTCTCAGAG
The DNA here is from genome assembly GCA_026290005.1 of Latrodectus geometricus. Lineage (NCBI taxonomy): Eukaryota > Metazoa > Arthropoda > Arachnida > Araneae > Theridiidae > Latrodectus > Latrodectus geometricus. The sequence goes on along the minus strand of JAPDSC010092639.1, from coordinate 47,719 downwards.
TTAGTAAATATAACTGGATATATTGTATAAGACATAATTATGTGTGACATAACGTATTAAAATTTTCACATCTAAAGTGAACTTAAGAAATATATGTTAAGAATGAATCTGAAGTTAAAAAACATATGCCTATCCTCCTCAGCTAGCCTAAAAACAACATTCGTAGTACTTGAGTACCTTTTACTACTACCTTAATACCCAATTATTTCTTTTACGTTCTGCAATGTGACCAAAACACACCCGTTAGTATATTTATACGAATAAGTCTAGGCATCATTTGGAAAAGGTATATCACTCACAAATACGCATATTGTTTACGAAAATTTATATTATTAGTATATGCTATTGGCATGTTTTTGAAGACAGCTGTGTGATATAGAAAATCGTATACTAAAACCAAAATTACATGCCTAAATTTTGGGGTTTTAACAATAGGATGCATTCGAAGTTATGTAATTAATGATAAATTTGTTGAGGAATTAAATGGAGTATTTAAAGTGATAATTCATTGTAACTGAATATCTGTTAAAAAGGAATAGAGGCTCTTTTCTTGATTTAAGAGCATAAAAAGAAATGCGTTTTCAAATCTAATGCAGTACGAGAGGAATGATCCATGATTAATGATAAAATAATAGTAAGGAATAGGCAACCTCAGCATAACACATTATATATATATATATATATATATATATATATATATATATATATATATATATACACTATTTTCTACTATTATTTTTTCCATCTTAAAATTAGTGGATTTATATTTCATTTGATAATTGCAGTGATTGATGTGTAGTAAACTATCGATCAAGCAATTTCGAATTTATGCTTGTTAAAAAAATATTTTGCTCTAAAAATCTCTTTTGTTTTGACCATTCAGTTGTGAGTTACAGGATGTTAAATCCGCAAACAGAAAATTCGGTACATTCAATTTATTTGATGAAAGCGAAAATGAAAGCAAGGAGGTTGAAACTGGGGGAGACGTTTGTGGTTCCGACACAGTAACATCCAATTACCTAAAATATGGGCTTCGTTGATTCCGTTCAGGTACATTTACTATTGAAATTGAACACCACATTATGACGAAATATTGATGGTTTCGCTGAATGGATCAATATTGAAAATCATGTTATCAACAGCATCATAAGGGAGATAAATTCTATCTCTCTCTGTATATATATATATATATATATATATATATATATATATATATATATATATGGGGGTACATTTATACGAATAAATATGTATATACTGAGCCCAAAACCAACCAAGATAAAAATTTAAAATCATTTTATTGGAAATGTAGGGTTACTTTTTGAAGAATCACATTATTAGTTCAAATTAAGTATCTAAATTTAAATGCATTGAAAGTGAAGCTTCTTTAATAATTAAGTTGTTTTAATACATTAATATTACATTCCCAATATTGCCATTACATTAAAATGTAAAAACAAAATGCTATAAATATATGGTATGTATTAATATATAAAAATTCTACACTATTTTCTACCATATGTAGGACATAGTTTATATATTTTATAGAAATGCCTTTCATTTAATTAAAAACTTATCCAAGAGACATATCATAAAAAAGATGTAAATTTATTTAATTAATTTAAGTAAAGCGGAAGTAAAAACTTCGTTTCTGAAATCATCGTAGTAATAAAATACGTAGAGCGTAAATAAAAATCTGCATTTCAATTAAAATGTTTACACGTCTTTGAGTTTTTCAATTCAAAATGCAAATTAGCAATAATTATTTTGAAGTATTATATTTTCATTCTTTGAGCGGAAAAAGACTAACTTCCTTCTTTTTTTATTACCTTTTTTAATGCTAATAATTTCTTGTAGATGTTCTTAAGAGATCTTTATAATATAGTTTAATATTTAACCTTCACTACTTAAAATTTGATTCGTGTTGAAATCTTAAAAGCATTTGTTGGATTCACTTCTCAAGTAATTTCCTCATATAGAGGATTCTAATGAACCAACTTAAACGTAAACTCGATCTACCAAAAATGTCCATGTGACGTACCAGTAATTTGTGATCGATGGTTTGGTGATCACTATTCTCGACGGACGTAAGTAAAACAGAACGTAAGTATCAACGCATACACAATTAACTTCCATTGACATTCTATAGAACGTGCAAAGAAGTCTGGTCACACCATTTGTCTTGTTGATTTTGAGAAGACGCCAGTACATTGTCGACATACTATGCTCTATGAAATCTACCATAAGCTCTGAATCTCAGAAGTGAAAAAATGCGATCATGAATTTAATGAGAATATTTGAGGACTGAACTACAAAATATGATGACTCATCAACAATATAATATTCATTAATCGTTTTGTGAGACTAATAGTCATCGAATGAATCTTTTAAAGGCATAAAAATGATAGAAATATTTTGATTACTAGGGTTGAATCCCGAATAGCTCGTGGAAATGGAGTAAACGTTTCGGTGTACCAAAAAATACGATGGCAGAAACTTTCTATACATTTCATTGAGATATTGATGACAAAACGGTTTGTTAATTAGGTGGAGCAAATTGGGCTACTGTCTCTTTATCACAGGAACAGCTTCTACGAAGTAGCATGATAAGTGGTTGCTATAGTAATGAAAATGTATATTTCATTGGGATATTGATAATAAAACAATATATTATTCTGGTGTAGTAAGTTTTGCTACGGTCTCTCTATTACAAGAATAGCTTCTTCTAAGTCGTATGGTTAGTGCTAATTTCTATAGTAATAAGAGCTATTCATTTCCAATGGAGAAGTAAGAGCTTTATGAACTGACGGTAATATCTATTTTTGTTCGCAAGGCATTTAATAAGTAAAAAGTGCATTTCTTCTGACTCCTCCAGTTCAAAACAGAATATGTCTTGTTTTTACGGGAACAGACAGGAGCAAACTAACTGGTGGAAGATATTTTGGTGGTATACCGATTATACGTAACATTCAAGACACATAAAATGATGTTTTCCAGCTGGAAAAAAAGTCATTTGTCCCCAGGAAGTCATGTATCGAACCTAGTTCTTCCATAGAATACAATGTCTCGTAACCTTCAACCGATAAAATATATTTGGAGAATGATTGGACGTAGTTTACATGCCTCCTTCGGACGATGGACTATGGAGAATGATTCAGGTCATATGGATTTTTATCTCTCCAGAAATATTCACATTTTAGTTGAGATTCTATTTATTTACATAGCTACGAGAGGTAACGATGCTTTTTATTGATTACTTTGAATGTTTTGTCCAAGTATAAATGTAGTGCGTAGCATCATTTATATACATATGCATCAAATGTCTATGTATCGATTTTTATTACATTTCAGTGATTATTTTATATTTTTTATATCAAACCGTGTATATTACTCAATTAAGAAATAACATTCTCAAAACTATTCATAAGAATTTATATACATTAAAAATTTTGTGAAATATTATTTTGAAATGATTACTTAATATGTGCCATGTAATTATATCCTTTTCATTAAACTGTATAAAACTAACTATACTACTAATAGGTATTAAATTTAAGTATTTGAATTCAACAAAAAATAAGAATTCAACTATTTTTCATTAGTCATATAGAAATGATGAGAAATTATGCAATTTCAGAACAGACATAGAACATATAAAACTAACATTATAAAGAGATACGTTTACATAATATTTATTTTCTAAGTTGATTGCAGAAAAAAAAATATTTATAAATTTAAAAATTCAAATTCCTTCAGCTGAAAGTTTAATTTCAATAAGCCGAAAAGAAAGTTTTAAAGTGAAATCAACAGAAATAAAAAGAATGTAAAACCAAATCATGAAATTTTGAATTACAATAATTATTGTGATGTTCTAGATTTCATTAATTGCTTTTTATTAAAAAAATTAATATATCACTACATAATTATTGCCTTTATTATTGGCCCTAAAAATGCTTTGTAAAAGAAGAATCTGGCAAATAATATTGTCATAACTATCAAAAGTCATCATTCATATGTGGCTATTTTTGTCATTAACCACTAATTTTATAGATAATACATATTTATTTTTGTTTTAATTTAATTAATGGGTTTTATGTAATATTTTCTACTTATAAAAAAAGTTTTATAAATTACAGTGATTGTGTATTTTTTAGTTAATGCAAATTTAAAAAAATATTTATTATTGACCTATTCTATCTTATCAAAATCATCTTACGTTATTAGTCATTTCATGATTATACAAATTTAAAATGGCGATTGTCATTAGAATTATTTTTTATTCCTGCAGTAATGTTCGAGGGTTCGTGTGTTTAACTTTTAGCTAACTACTGTTAGTTAGGACTGATGCCATTCATCTGGAAGAAATAAATTTTGTTTGGCGAGACATGCGCATGAAGGTGCTTACCTCATCGGAGTCTTTGCCGACGAAGAGGAGATCGAAGGGGATGGCGGCCACCACGTCGATGATGAACCAGCCCCGGAGGTAGTGGACGGCGATTTTTCCCGGGTGGCCCTCGACCTCCTCGTTCGAATTGACGTAGGTGGTGCGGAAGTTGATGAGGATGTCGATGATGAACATGACGTCGACGATGAGGTCAATGATGACGATGGGGCTGTCACTGTCCAGCGGCTTCTCGTTCAGCAGGAAGGCCGCCACGTAAGGCGTGAAGATGGCCGTGTAAATGACAAGCAGCAGGATAATCCAGTCCCAGACCGCCTTGAAGGGGGAGTAGTGGAGGATGGTCCACTTGTGGACGCGTGGCTTCTGCAGTTTGTACTCGGGCAACACATCAGCTCCCAAGGAGAGGACCTGCAAAACACACGGATGGTTAGTACTGTACACAAGGCATAGATTTTCAGTTTTTGGAAAGAAATCAAAAGGCATAAATTTGTCCTTGGATTTTTTTTCTATCCATAGATTAAAGGTTTGTACAAATATATAGCTTTATAATCTTTTAAGCCTCCTAACCTGTCTAGTAGTTAGCGTAACTGACTATGGATGGGGAGGACCTGGGTTTGAATCCTGACTCGGTTATGGATGTACTTTCTCTCTCTGTGTTTCTTGTCCTTTCCTCAGATGAAGGATGAATGTGGTCAACCCTATAAACGGGTTTGTGGTGGTGTGGCATGGGCAATGCTACTCGTACATCCTTGACTCGATTCGCAGGTGCCCACCGGGTAAGGATAAAATAAATAGCAGTTTCCGGCTTTGTTGCGGCTAATGTATACGTACTTGCTCTAGGGTGCCCACCATTTGAAACAAAAAAAAAATCTTTGAGAAGAAACTGGCAGGCTATACAAAAATGTATACTTCTAAAAAGAAATCAAAATTCACAAAATATCCAAAAGACGCAAAATTTTAATACTCATGAATGAAAATCAAAAGGCACTGAGTGTTCCCTTCTTCAGTTCTTAAGAAGATATCTAAAGATACTAAGAAATTAAAATAACTAAAATTCTTTATAAAATAGTTTTTTACACCTTGGAAAGAAATCAAAAGGCACAAACTGCACTAAAGACTTGTCTTTAACCCTTTGCAATAAAATTAAAAACCACGAAGTGTACAAAAAAATGCAAGTATTGAATAAGTATGGATACTTTAATGGTATAAAATTATGTAATAGAGGGAATGCGAGCAAAAATGATGAAGGCAGTATTTTACACAGAATAGCGATGAACTAACTCATGGCTATTAAATGGTCTTTATTCTCTACGTATTGCCTTCCAGAGAAACTTTAATAAGTCATATTTATGAGTCGATAGGGAGGTAACCCGGAAATACCACAAAACGCCATTCTTAAATATATATTCATGAAAAATATTCGACAGCTTTGAATAACTCAGCCATAATTACGCCAATATCATTTTTCGGAAAACATGACCCTGATGACACCAAACGTGAACATGATGATATCAATTGCGAAAATATTATCTGACGTTAATCTTGATTCATTGATAGCCATTAAATTCACGCTGAATGAATTTTTGTTCTTAATTTTTCTCTCCAAAATATGTTTTCGGCTCTATATTTCGTGCCAATTATTTATAAACCTTACATTTACCTCGAAACCCGAATTTCTGGAGCTATGTCCGTATGGCAGTAACTATACATGTAGAAAAATCGTATTTAATTTATCTATTTTGAATTGGAAGAATTTCCAAACTGTACACCTTAATTCCCAGAATTATATATATTAATTATATTTTTATAATTTTATATTTATAAAACCTTCTAATTCTTTATTAAATTTAGTGTATTAAAGCTAACTGGTATGTTTACAAAACTGCGATTAATTGATTAAATTATTTCATTAACGAATAGTTGTAAACAACAATTTTTCTGAGAGGAAATGTAAATTAACTTATGTCATTAAATTTCGAAAAACTTATAAAAGAAATGTAATAAAATAAAGTTTGTTTTGTGTCGAATTACAGGATACATCATTGATGCAAAATTAAGGTATAAAATATTAAGAACATTAATTAATTTTAAAAGTAATTAATTAATACAAATGATTGAATAATTTAGATAACGGCTGTTTTTAATATTAAATGCTAAATTGACATTAAATGTAATTCAGATCAAATAATATTTATCTGTTATAAGAGTAAACATCCTGTCAATAAAGTTCACAAGAGATTTAAACTGAGCTAATCGAGTGAGGTAAAGAATATTTACTCTTTATGGCGAAATAAGAGCATTTTTGTGAAATTGTATTACTGATCATAGATTTTCAAATTAATTCCAAAGATTAACTTATAAAAGGATACTCTACAAATTAGAAATGCATAGATAAATTACATACATTTATTTTATCAAATAGTACCGTTTTATAAATACTTTTATCTAATTATGAATCTATTTTTCTTAACTATTATGAATCAAAATTATACTTTTTATCAAGAATCAACCTAAAAATTTCGACTGAAGATAATTTATATATTTAAAACTTAAAATGCGTCTTTACTTTTGAAATATCCTTCGAATTCAATATAAATTAGTGTTTTTGATTTTTATCTATTTAAATTAGTTATAACGATTTTCTAAAAATATATCAAAAATTGTTCTCCTGTTATATCTACATTTAAAATATTATAATTATAAATTTCATACAAATTAATTTACATTTCTATAATTTCAAATTAGTTATTGCTATTTATTCTATAAATTCCAGTCAACATTTTCTTTGAAATATTTTAATATTTGAAATATTATTATGACAAATTCAATATACATTCAACACTTTTCATTTCTATGTATACAAGCCATTTATTATCATTTTTTAAAAATTTGCACAAAAATGTTTTTTTTTTTACAATTTAAATTTTGAACTTTTGATAATATGATCAACCTACTTTAATGGTTAAAATGTTATACAGTTTCAACAAATATTTGTATATCGAGATTTTTAATTTCTATGTGAAAGAATTAATGAAGAAATATAGTATGAATGATATTGGAAAACTATAAAAATATAGTTTCCTGGTTATTAATTAAAGTTTATTTCAAAAGTTTGAGTAACTAGAAAATTTTTAAAAATATAGCGTTATAACAGAAATTCTCGTTTTTACATGAATTACCAAAATGAAATTAAATTGCATTCAGAGGAAATGAATTTAAAGATTATTTGCCCTAATATGCCAAAGTTTCGAAAGTAATTAAAAAACGAATCAATTCTATTTCTTTATAAAATGGGAAGAATTTGTCACGATAAGTGTCACTTTCAGACAATAAAGATTTCAATATTTTGACAGTATAAAACAGATGTTTCAAATTAAACTTGCTTTATTAAAATTTAAAGTGTGAAAAATTTACAGTTTAATTCAAGCGATGAATTTTTAAATGGCTATACAATAATTATTTTGTTTTAAAAGTATTGAACACTTTTAAAGAGCATTATAGTTGAGACTTTTAAAATTGAAACACGAGGAAATTGAAACTAAAATTTTTATATTTTGATACTGCAAATAACTGCTTTTAATGTCTTATTATTGTGAATAAAAGTGGAGAAAAAAAATCGTACAAAACAAAATAAAGTGAAATTTTTTATTTTATTTTCATGTTATAGATATTTTGTTGCTTAGGACGTTAATTCCAATTCCAAAGAATGAATTTATAAACTGGTTTCTATACTCATCTTTTCACATAAATTGATTGAAAGCCATTAAAATATTAGGTTAGGGAAAAGGAAACCCATTATTTTTACGTGAACTTCACATCGTCATTTGAATTTTTTTATTAGCTTTGTCAAAATTATTTCAAACTATTTTGCGGCTGAAATGTAACTTCTGGATAAATAAAAAGCTGGTCAACTTCGGACACTTTTGTGATTTTATCGAAATTTTCTTCATGGGCCTACTGTGTGAGGTGCATCTTTAATATCCAACATACCCGAATGGAAGCGATGAAACCAATATGACACGTAATTAGTTGTTACAGTATCGGGACCATAAACACAATTCCTGTTTTCAACTGCCTGATTTAATTTTCATTTTTATAAAAAAAACTGTGAATGTGCTGCATTTTCTCTTGGTTGAATTCCATTTTCAACACCCTGTACCTAAAACTTAATGGATCAAATAAAAAAGAGCAACAAATTTTCTTAATGTCAAATGTGATCGTTCCAATCTGAAATTGTAGGATCGATATTTAACGAAATATCAAACACTACAGTCATAGATTAAAAGAATAATGGATTTCTTAGTTCGCAAATTAATATATCTTTTATGTTTTTCTCTCTTTTTAAGCTCTATCTTGGTACTGCTTATCCTATTTTGGACTTAGAGCCATGAAAAAATTCAATGTTTTAAATTATACCTATCAGAACAGTGCAACCTGATTGGCTCAGTGTATGACTTTCCTATGTTGGTGATTGGTGATCACAATCTTGTGATTGGTACGAAAAAAAATGTCTACTATTTTTTAATATTCAACATTTATATAAGTTTGTCTGAAATGATATTTTCCACCACAGAATGAAGCTTCACTATAAATAAATTAAAAGCATATTGAGTGATATATGAAAATCTTGATATTGTTATTGAGTTATTATATTATTAAATATTAAAATAGAAATTACTTTCGTCAACATTCTTGTGCACTTCTGATTAGTATTATTTAGGGAAAAACGGAAACACGTTCGTTACCAAGGTGGAAAAAAAATCTTGAAATTAATACCGCATATCATTATTTTTAAAACCAAGTGTACTGTAAGAATGTAGACAAAACTCCAAGGGCTTACATATTTTATTTTCTGTCCTCAGCGGTTAAAATTATAAGGCATCTTCAAAATTATAAGCATATGCTCCGTTGTTGAAGTGAACAGAGTTCCTGAAGGAACATAGTGGAGTGCAATATAAAGATTCTCAAAGAAATCAGATCGAACAACTTTTTAATGACTTCACATAGGTATCTACATGTACTCTTGTTTTTATACCAGTATAAAATTAAAATTAAATACGTTTTGTTTGTATGCACTTTTTACTGTCATTGATCCCAACGCACAAAAATAGATACTCTTGAATTAATCAGAAATTATCTTATTTCAGATAATCCAGAATGCAATAGAGAATATACATTGGAAATTTGGAAATAAATAGTTTTACTGTAGATCAAGAAAAAAAAATTTCTTTATTTCTTTATACATAACCAACATTTATTAAAAACAATATTATAGGTTTTATATAATTTTTGTAAATATATAACATCTTAATGACGTAGTGACACAAATATTGCATAATTCAACAATATAGTAGGATTGGATTACATAACAAATATTTTATTTTAGGCAATTTATTAACCTTTAATGAATATACAATTTATTGATAAGATATATAATTTTCTTGCATATTGATGCAATTAATTCAATAAAAATAGTATGGAAACAATTTTTTTTAATAATATTGTTTCCATACTATTTTTATTAAAAGTATAAATATAGTACTAAAATATTTCAATTGTAGAAAATAAGATACAATATATTTTAAGCAAAAGAGCATAAAATTATTTGTATTTATATGCATTTATATAATATTTATATTGCAGCTTCATACCTAAAATTAAAATTTTCTTTTGTTGATTTATATAATAACTGAATATTATACAATTAATTATTTAGTTAACAAAACTATTACCTACCAGTCGTAATGAAAAAATTAATTTTGAAATATTCTTCAAAATCTCTAAGCGAGAAAGTCTTATTTTTATTAATTCCATATTCCTTCTCAAAAAATTTATTGTTTATTTCCTGTTACGATTTTTTTTATTTCGTTTTTATTCAAAGATGATAAATGGGAGAAAGTATTGGCAAGCGAGAAAGAAAGTCTCAAATTTAGCAGTGGAATGTAAAAGTAACAACGGAATTTGTTTCGATTTCGAACATCTAATGTAAAAAAAATATTCGAACGAAAATAAATAAGAGAAGTGAAATGTTCATATTGGCTCTCGAATTTACTGGGAATAATTTACAGCTTCTGTGGAAAATCGGTTCGAGATTAAGAGGAAAGTTACTCTCGACACCAGGGAGAATTTTCATGCCTGAAACTAAAATGGTGAGGATTTTGCTACGTTTGCATTCTTTTATAAACAGTTATGTTTTTTTCCCATACACGTAATATTTTATTCTGCGTTTTAAATCTGATGTATAGTTACATTCACAATAAAAATATGATAAGGAAGTAAGATGATAAAAATATTTTGGTAAAAGATTATAGTATGAGTGTACATGGTATTAAATGTCATGTTCAGATGGTGCCTAAAATGTAAACGTGATACTAGACTATTTCCCTCGTGAAATAAAGTAAAAGCCGTAGGGTTGTATGACGTTACTAAAATAAAGCATTATAAATATGTCAAGTGACGAATTATTATTTTTTTAATATTGAAGGAATATGATAAGGAATTATTTACTACTGAATAATTACTTATGATATAAAATACAAGTAGACAAAATTGTTTCAGTAAAATAGTGTAATTTGAGTAGTTGAACTTGGATTACTTTTTTGCATTGGTATTCTGCTGGTAAATATGAAGTTGAATTGTTTTTCTCCTGTAGTAAAACGTAAGTAATTATGTTGAAATACTTGTGTTAGATGAATTATTTACTAATATATTTATATAAGAGTATATAATGCTTGCTATAAACTGCTTTTGCAGAATTGATGGTTTATCATAAATACGCTGATTTGTTACTTTTACGAAGTATATATTTGAAGATAAACACTTGACTTTAAACATTTAGAAACATATATTTAATGAAAAATTGGTTTCGCACAGTGATAAAATACAAATAAATGTAAGCTTCACTAAGCCAATTAAAACAAAAATAATTTAAATTTCATCCATTCGGAATTTCTATTTATTTACAAAAATCACATTCATTAATAGTTGCTTATTTATTTTAATCTAGAACCCCTTATACAGCTAGTTTCTTTGAAATATTAAAATTTCCATACATTTTCAAATATTTATAATCTGAAAATTATTATTTATTGATAATGCAATGAGCATTCTTGGACTAATTCCTCATGAAAGATTCTCTTAACTAAAAGATTTGTTTGAAATAATGTAGGAAATCTAAAGGCAGTTTTTAAAACTATCAGGAGGAGGAGGATACAGAGCACAATGCATATGAATCCTTTTGAAATGAAGTTATAACGGATTGATTAATGAGGGGGCAGTTGCTGCAAGGAAAATGTTCTGAAAGTAGAGTATGTCTTACTTTTCTTAATCCATGCTTTTAGGTATGTCGTTCTTCAAACCCGACTGTTTAACATGGAGCTTGACTAGTGACACAAAACAAAAATTTTCATGGGGAAATTATAGCTCTGTGTTTGTGCACTATAACATTTTTGGAGTATCGTAAGATAGATCACTGAATTCATTTTTGAAAGTTCCTTCGCATATTAGAGGTAGTGGAAAAGCAGAAAACCCCAGATAACCAAGGAGAAATCAAGTATCTTAAAGAGCATAAAGACTACGATCTATTTTACAATATCCAATTATTATTATGAACATTCTTTTCTTCTTAGCCCAGATATTGAATCCCTAACCTTCTAGCCACAAATACTTAGCTCAGCAAACTACCAGAGTTCCATTAAAGTTTATTTTAGAATCACCATGGCGACTTCGATCTCAGCCACTGTTGAAAAACAAACGTTGTTGAAGAACAAACAGTATCTTGAATGTAGAAACAAACATCTTTTGATGAAAAACAAAAGAAGTATGTTGCGTTTCTGCATATCTACCAGGGTGGGTACTTGGAAGTTTTCCGATATTTTCTCCCTTCGTGACATATGAATATGGACCACAATGAGACATTTTCCTGAACGGTGATTAAATTACTGAAAAGTTACAAAAAAGGTAAAGTGCCTTACTATAGTCTTTGGTGTTTAGATAGTCTACAATGAGGAAACAAATGGCTATTTTGTAAAGCATAAATGTTATTTTTAAAATAATTTATATTTTGCTATAAAGTGAGGCATTTTTAAATTTTATACGTGTTGTTAAATGAATGAGAGTAGTTTGTTGAAAAATAATCTATATCAGAAATATTTTTTATTCTTAATTACTTGTTTCATGACAAAAAATTATATGTTACATTATAAATTACATGATAGAAATATAAGAGTTCTCTAAATATGTTAAATTCATAATATGTTAATAAAAACTCACTAAATATGTTAATTTATAACCTGAATTATTATTTCAAATAGTAATCTTCTTCGGTTACCAAAAATGTTTCTTCAGATTTCGTTTAAATGTGTACATTTAATGCTCCAATTACATTATATCTGAAAATATTTAAAAATGTCTCATATTGAAAAACGTTGTCTGGGAAGTATTTTATTTGAAAACGGCTATGGTAAAATATTACAAATACCATTAATAGTAGTTAGAAATTAAACTTTGTAAATGGTGCTTTTTTTTTAGGATTAAATATTATATACATCACGAAATAAAGTCAATTTTTTGTAATTTATGAAAATATTAATAATAAGTGATCGAAGTTTGGTATTTTTGCATATAAAAATAAGTATCTAATAGAGTTATAAATCTGACAAATATATTTAGATAAGTGTATTTTTTATTTTCATAAACGCGATGAAATTTTATCGATGTAAGTTCCCGCAAGGTATGTGAAAACACGAAAAAAGTATTGAAATATACACAGCAGTGTATAAAATCATTGATTTGAAAATGTGTTAGAAAAAGTTTTATCAGAATATTTCATGTTACTTGAGAAGTTAAATAAGGGCAGTGATTCCCTCTAGAATTTTATTAAAGAGCGGAAAATTTTATTGCACGGAAAATATCTGTCTGATATTTTTCTTATGCTTTAACTTCGTGATAGATAAAATAAAATTCTGGTAGTAACATTCGAAATTATGCGATTTTACAAATGTCATGTTTTTATAATATCCGGTACTCATAACTGTAAGTAAAGTATGTATAAAGAAATATGAATTTTATATGTAATGCAAGAAATCAAATTATTTTCCGAAAAGTTAGCAGTTGAAAATAATATTTTTTTTTGCTTCTAAAACTGAAAAAGAATGTTTTCTTCAATAAGATTTACTGACTTTATATGGCAATGGAAACCTTGACAGTTAAGGGAAAGCGTTTGCTCTTTAAATTTAAAAATATTATGTTTAATAAGAAATGTAAAATTATTCCTCCTGATAATAGAAAAGCTGACAGGAGAAAATGAATGTTTTACCTAAAATAGAGGAAAAGATGATTGTTAAAAAGTAATATGATTTCTATGTAATAGGAAAGTTGACAGTTAAGGAAATATATCTTTTCTGCAAAAGTTGATAAATTATATATATAT
>JAPDSC010092639.1:0-19029 GCA_026290005.1 Latrodectus geometricus | reverse complement strand
ACACACACACACACACACACACACACACACACACACACACACACACATATATATATAATGTTTTTTGATTTTTAAAAATATATTATTTCATTGTTTCATCCACAGCAACGATCGTGTTTACGCTTTTTCCAATGGATCGGCAATCTGAAATGCATTGGAGGAAAAAAGATCTGAATTTAATTTTTAATAACACTTTTTAAAATTGTTTTTAAATCACTGTACATCTCATTCTACGTGCTTTTTAGTTAATCTATACTAAAGATCTCATATAGAAAGACAGTGTTTTGAATAATCTAAATAAAATTTTTTAAAGTATAGTAAATATAGTTATTTTTTGAAATTTAGTGTTCCTGTGAAAGCTTAAAATACTTCTGTTGGAAGCTTTAGGCTGAGAAATGTGACGGGTTTCCTCTTCGGTATTAACTGAAAAGGTTATTAACCACGGTAACATTGACTTGTGCTATAAATTACTATATTGTTTTGGCACAAAGAAAATTGTTCTAAAAAACAACATTCTGGTCATTTTTATTTCTTCCTCGGGTGTGATAAAACTGTTTATATCACTTTTTTTATTTCAAAGAACATGAATAAATGAGAGTTAATCTCCTTTTATTACTCCAATTCAACAAGCGTAGAAGAAATAATACATAATCTCGGAATATTGCCGTCTGAATTTATGAAGACATTTATTATCATAGGTTATTATGAAAAGTAATGATTAAATCTTTAAAAACAGTTACGATATGCATTGGGAAATATGATGTTATAATTTTATGTACATTACTTGTATTTGTATTAAAACATTTCAGGCAGGTCTTAAATACTCAGATTTTGAAGAAAAACTGAGCATTCTATGTTAAAAGCGGTATTTTTATTGATTTGGCTACTTAGCGAGGTTTTGCGAGATTGTTTTCAATTTGAGATTCTTTCTGGAAAAATCCGTCACCGAAGTTCTATGATCAATAATAGGCGAGATTGCCTAAAACCTTTCAGAACCTTGGTGAAATTCGTAGATATTTCCGCCAAGTCAGGTATAAATACCGCCTCCCGACGCAAAAGTAGAGGGTTAGTGAAGACGATCAGTTTTTATACACCAATCTAATGCATAAAAGCTGTTGTCGGTTGGGTCTTTAAGATAGTTCTGTGTTTTGAGGCAATTTCATGTTGTATTAGCTGAATTGGAGCTACCTAATAATGATTTTTACTACTGGAATTTCTTGTATCGTATTGGATATTCAAGAATAAAACTCTTGTGATTTTTTAAGATATTTTATCGACTTTCAATTAACACGAACGCAGAAGTGTAGTACAGTATTAAATAATAATGATATAAAATGTTATCTTCATTTCAAAATCAAAAGCACGAGAGTTTTGTTTGCTTAAAACAAAAACCCTCATGCTGTCTACTTTGTGCTTGCAATTCAATGGTGGGTAAAAACATCATAGTCATAGCCTAGAGACCATGATTCAATACAAGAAATAGACCTGGAGTAGCATGCTGAGAATGTCTTACAGTTTTTTATATTCTATTGTTCCTTTACTAGTATTGTGTGCAGAGGATTGCTTTTTAAAGTGTCAACTTTGTCATTTTACCATCATTCAAAATACGAAATAATTGGCTGTGTTTAGCGTCTTTGAATAACAAAAATAAAAGTCTTAAAATAACCCCATTCTTAACTTAGCATACATATATTTATTTAAGGGTTTTTAAAAATAAGTGTTATTTATGTAAGAAATTATTAGATATATGGAATTTACTTTTTCAAAAACATTACTCACAAGAAATTTAGTATTAAAATTGAAATTTTCTTTTATTTTATTAGCTTTCAACTCTAATGACAAGATATTAAGTAAAAAATAATAATATGTTCAGCATTTTAGTGTAGGTTTTTAAAAAAAAAAATCTTCTTCATTTGTCATTATTCGTACAAATTTTGTTTAATAAACAAATTATTATTTTAAGATTACCATTGTTTTATAATGACAAAGCAACAGTTGAATTCAATTCAGAAATTTGTGACCCTCCTCACTTGTTAAATTCAATTTTAAACTGTTATCAGTTGTTCCGAATGTAAATTATTCTGAATTCATTAATTAGAGCTTTTGTTCTGGTATTAAAATCCTATTTACTTGGAATTATTTAAGCATTAAAATCTTATAACGTATCCATGATAAAGTATGAAAGCTTCCAGGATTTGGCAACGGTAAATTGTTGAACTCTGTATAAGGTATAGAATTCTAAAGTAGTTAAATTTATTTATTTGTTATAATGGACTTTAGATATATACATAAAAAAAACTTTCAATTGTTTTTATTAATATACATACGTATATATTATTAATCTAACTGCGATCAATGTAAATAAAATAGTGTTTATGTACATAAAATGTAACTACAAAACAAAAGAGACTATTTTTCCGTGGTTTAATACATAGATGCTCATAAATTTCAATAGGTTTCCCATAAACTGCTGCAATAAAAATTGTTGAAATTTCTTCTACCACATTAATGAAAGAAATTAAAATATGTTTCTTTATAGAAAAGAGAAAAATACAGTGTTTTATTAGAAAACAAACACTTCTTTTACAAGATCTTCTCTTACAACTCTACATGATAATTTATACATTTACATATGTTACATGTAACTACGAGCTTCAGAATACCCATGTTAAACTGTTTTGTTGCCAATTCATTATATAATATAATCACTAAAATATCACATTCTTTATTCAGAGACATCTTTATCAAGGAAAAAATTGTAAATTTCTTAGTTGTGTCAAGTACATCGAAAAGCTCCTTTCTGAATTGATCCAGCAATTCTTGAATTGGAAAAACAAAATAATAAGAAATTGTGTAGAAACCTATTTTATCTAGAAAGTATTTTTGACTTCCTTTTTTTTCCGATGGATCACCATAATTTTTTAAGTGTCTCGCAAGAGAATCTCTTAAAGTCTCTCTAAAGACTTTCCTCTGTGTAGTGCTATCTGGAAAAAAAATACATGAATACTTGGCTTACTGAATTGGTGCCAAAAGAATTTGACATAGAAATTCTGAAGCTTGTGATCAGATGTGGCAATTGCTTTAAAAATAGAAGGATACTGCTTAGAAAAAAAGAGAATATTTCATAAGAATAAGTAGAAGTTTTTATTTTCTAATAAATATTGTGATTTTTCATTTTTTATAACTAACTTTTAGAATGACGGCTGTATATTTGATATAATAACTTTATTTGTAATACATTTAAATGACTAAAAAATGTTTTCGCATGAACAGTACTGTATTGAAAAAATAAATGCTAAAGCAACAGATGTTACAGCATAAAGCTATATATTAGAAAACAGGTTGTTGTTTGATTTTTATGAACCAAACTATAAAAATAACGCCAAAATTATACCAACTAGAACTACTTGCTTATAGTTCATGGTTTCGATATCTCTTGTATTACTTCATATATGAGACAACATGAGCTTTATCCTTCTCACAGGAGTTTCACCAAATGAAGTTTCTAAAGAACAACTCAATAGATTAAAGTGTCAAATGTCATACATTTTTCTTGCTGGCCTGTATATATATATATTATACAGCCTAGTTTAGAGTTCTCGTGTATAGTATATGTGCAAACAGAAGTTTGTGAACAACTTATTTTTTGCTATTAAGGACTATGAGGGTTTCGTTAATTTACCTATTAACCTATAAGCGCTAAAACCCTTTTAAGAAGTGTTAATTTAAAAATTCGAGGATATTCTATATTTAAAAAAAATCATACAATGATGTTAGTATTATTTTTTTTAATTCCATTTTTGCTTAACATAAAAACTTGTCTAGATAGAAATTAAATACAAATGCTTATGCTAAAAATTTAAATGATGATGGAAATAAATATTTTCATTTTTGCATATATGAGAAATTAATTAAAGCAAACTTTCCATGGTATTTTTATTAAAAAAGTCATTTTAATTTAATTAATTAATAAAGTGAAAAGACTAATATGTACGTAACTCACCAAAATAAATTCAAAAGTTGCTTAGAAAATTAAATTTATTATAATTATATATTTCATTTTTTTTATGCTAATATTTCCTAAAATTAAATTTCTTGTATAAAAAATCTTCCAAAAAATAAATCTGTTAATATTACAGAAAATAAATTTGTTTTAGTTTTCAAATTATTTTTTTAAATAGTTCACAAACCCATAGTATGTTCATTAATAAATTTATTAGGACTGTAATATTAGTGTGTATCTGTATGTTAGTTACAAATAAAAATGTCTATCCTAAAAGCTATTTGTAAAGAACAACATTTTTGTTTTTTATTTAAAAATTTACAAATTTCTTCAATTTATCAATTTATATTGAAAGCAAAAATAAGGAAACTAAAATATTGTTTCCCGTAATTCTTTTTACTATTACTAGTTCAGACGGAGAAAAAGTAAAATAATCAATGATTGGGAAAATCTTTGTAAAATAAATAACACTCAAGACGCTGCAGATTACGTCACCAATCACGAAAGGTTGGCTAAAACAAACATCACCTTTTCATTTCTGGCAGCAAGAGAGAAAGAAAGCTGGAGAAAACTTCATACTTTGTGTGGATGGATATGGGTGGATACTTCTCACCAGATGATGTTCTGAGGTTACCTCATTGTGGAAGTTGCAGGTTACCAGAAGATTACTCGACCCTTACAGCTTCCTCTCCACCCAATGCACACTAACGGTCGATGATCGGACAACAGTTGGAATGTTCGAATTCCGGCTTCCTGCTGGGCATGCATTAGATGGTAAGATCCAAATGGACAATGGCACGCAAATTTTCTTTTCACTTCTAAGAAATCATAAATATTCGAAATGTTTCAGATGAAGTAAATGGTTCTCATAAAGTTCACGAAACATCGTAATGAATTATTTTGCGTACAAATCGAAAAGATTAATGACCTTAATAGTTAGAACATTCTGAGATATATGTAGTTCTTAGTGTTGTTATATCAATTAAGTCTCTGTTTTGTTTAAATAATTAGAATGATGTTTAAAAAACATAATCTTTTTCATTTTGGAAGAGGATTTTCAAAAGCCACACATGTAATTAATGAAAAAACATTCAAAGTATATCATCAATTTATAATGATAATTATCTCTTGATATATAATCAGAATAAAGTTTTATTTAAAAATTAGAGGATAATTTATGTTAAATGCATTTTCAATTTATTATAATATTTTTAGGCGTCGTTGCAACAAGAAATTTTTCTATGAAATAAATTTTGCTTAAATAACAAGATGTTATAATCAATTATTTTGTTGCCAAACTAAAACATTTATCCACTAAATGCTTAAATTACAAAAATTCTACAATATGTGAAACTCTTAATAATGTTTACTTGAGCTACATAAATCTATCAATCTTTGTTTCAATTAAACAATTGTAATTGTTTCTGATTAAGTGTCATCATTTCCAATTGAGTTGAGCATAACATTCAGGATTCACACCCATAAATAAATAATGCTGAATGCTTTACCAATTTTTGATGATAACTTTCAGATTTTATGTATGAAAATGAAGGAAATTATTTAACAATAAAGTAAATTTCAATTAAAATATTTCTTTTGTTTTTAGTAATTTAATATTATAATTTTAATGCGTCATATATAATTTTCGAAATATTTCTGATGAAATAATGAAGCATATGAAGTTAGATCAACAAATTTACAAGATTGAAAGCAAAATAAATATTTAAAATCATAAAACAAAGAATGAATGTTTTTTATTTAGAGAAATTTTTTCATAACAAGTCAGCAAAAGTTTCATAGGAGTGACATAATACTCTTTTTCATTTTCATTTATTTTACATTTATTGGAAATCACTAAAAGAATAAATTTTATGGGTTATTTTACAACGAAAACTCTAAATAATAAAAATTAAAAAAATATTAAAAGACGTAGTGTAAAATAAAATTGTGTACCAGTTGATAAAATCCGATTGGCAAAAACGTAAGTGTTCAGTACTTTAGGAATTTTTGATAACAAAACTTGAAAAATTATTTTCTTTAAGATTTTCACTTCACAATAAAGAAATAGATATACCGAGGTTTGATGATAAATAAAGAAAGTTGATGAGTTTCAGAGCTTGCATAAATGAAGAAAAATACAT
Organism: Latrodectus geometricus; assembly: GCA_026290005.1. Classification (NCBI taxonomy): domain Eukaryota; kingdom Metazoa; phylum Arthropoda; class Arachnida; order Araneae; family Theridiidae; genus Latrodectus; species Latrodectus geometricus. The sequence continues at coordinate 12,885 of JAPDSC010092639.1, read as the reverse complement.
TTTGAGTGGCTCATCGATTTTCTTCATTGAAAATTGAAGGAGGAAAATAAACTGAACGCAAAAATAAACGAAAAAGTGCTTTATCGATTTTTAATACTAAAAAGTAAAAATTATAAATTTTCGGAATTACAGACGTCAAGAAAATATGAATGCCTCATTTGTTTTCGATAATATAGAATAAAGAATAGTAATTTTCAGTATTTAAATATGAAAATAATAAAAAAATAAAAAGGATTGTTTACTCGTTTTTCAAAGCTAAAAATTTTAAAAGTATGATTTAGGTTCTTATTAGTAAGAATGTAAATCAAACTTTTGTAAGTAGGATTCACACATATAATTGAAGAAATATTTATTCATTTTCCATGATAAAGTACAAAAATAGAAATTTTTTTTCAGGTATAAAAAACAAAAATTTAATACTCATCAATTTTCGATGATAAGTGAATATACAAAAGAATAAAGAAAATAATATAAATGGTAAGCGTTTCATCTGTTTCCCATGATAAAGAATAATTTTCAGTATTCATGCACGATAATGAAGAAAACATATGGATGCAGAGCGTTTCATCAATTTTTCAAAGATAAAGGCTGAAAATACCGAGTGTTTTTCTACAAAATATACGAAAAAATAATACTTGTTCTAAAGAAATAAAAAGAAAGTTTTATTTGAAGCACTTATTAATTTTCTAAAATTATTCTGTTACTATTGACATTATTAAGTGTTCTACGGCATAACTTCAACTTTCATTTCCGACAGATCTTAGATAAATATCTTCATTTTAGTAGAAAAACATTAAATAGGGGGGGGGGGCAAGCATGCAGTCCGTACGCTCTATGTAGTCTGTACTATGTACTTTTTATGATATATTTTGAGTAAATTGAATTAGGAAACAAATAAAACAAGTCAAAATATTTAAATTGAAATTCGACATTACAGATTTATGTGAGGTGATCACTCCTTTCTTTCTGTTTCTTGTTCCTTTTAGCATATAGTAATAAATCGTAGATGAAAACAAAACATTAAATTTATGAAATAAACATTTTGTCGCATCTAGTAACAATATTTAGAATACCCATGTTATACTTGATTGTTGCCAATCCAGAAGAGAAGCCAAGGAATAATTAAGTCGATAATTCTTCCTTACTCTAAAAACATTTATTGCTTAGATATCCATTTCACTTTGGTGAGAGAGGGAATATGCTTGATTGAATATCAAGACTTCCAAACATTTTACTTTCTAATTGATCCAGCAATTCTTAAGTTGTATTAGTAATAATATGAGTAACTAAAGAATTGCTAGATCAATAGGGAAACGCAAAATTTGCTAAATTAATTAGAAAACTCAAGAATAGGAAAGAAAAACAATTTGAAATCACGAGAATTACTAGATCAAGTGGGAAAATCAAGAATTACTAGATCCAAAATAGAGGACAAAATAATAGAAATTTTGAAAGTCAGATTCCCTCAGAAATATTCCTCATCTTCTGTATTATATGCCCCGTCATTTTTCAATAATTTTTGCTTTCTGCTTTTCTGAAATTTTCAATAATTTGTTTTGAGGGAAATACCTTTTGGTATAGATGACAACGTCTACCTAATGAAGTTCTAATGCAAAATTTAATAAACTGCAAGCATAAGTGCATAACCTCGTGAGCCGATGCAGCCTATATTCCAATATAAGTTGTTGTTGCTTCTGATGACACTTGGCAATGTAAAGTCCGCACGTCTGAGACTAGGTGATTTAAGTCAGAGAGAGAGAGTATCTTCAGTTTTTGAATAGAGCATCGTCATACGAAGGTGGAAGTACGACTTTTGGTTCATAGATGGCAGCATCATCTGAATGTTTCAATGTAGAGATTGAAACCAGTGAAGACCCAAAGACTGGCTCCAACCACCCCCATAGATATTAATTTGTAATGGGAACATGGAGTACATTGCTGCCCCACATATTTTACGTGCCCCAATCACCATTAGTGAACACGACAGATCTTCTGCTAAGCCTGGATTCGAACACACCACCTTTTGGTAACGAGAACGACGCCCTAACCAACCAGGCCACCACGGCCTCATATTAGTTGTAAATCTCTAAAGAAATGAATATTTTCATAAACATTTTTTACATTAAATGCTATTCAATCCATATACTTAAATGTCTTTAGTTTTTGAACAAACCTCGTATTATTGGTCAGATCACAGATAAAATATTTTTGATATATTTTATTATTTATTTGAATAAAAAAACCAAATTAGCTTTATTTGTAAAGATTAATATTATAAAAATCACGTGTTACAGTCGAAATTCAAAAATTCAGAATGTATGAAATATAAATTCTTTTTTGGTACAGCAAACATTTGATATTTTTCAAAATTAAATATATGAACCAATCTTTTCAAAACATTATAACCTATTATATTTTTCTTGTGCTTAAAGGGTAATATCACTCACTTTTTATTTTTTTACGCAAGTCCTGTAAACACAAATAATCCTTTCATTACACTACGATGATTTTTTATAACTGTATCCAGTTATTTAATTTGTAATTATTCCAGAATATACTTTTACATTACGAAATAGATTTCCAAAAATGATAAGAATAAAAAAGTGCGATATAAAATGATTTTTTTTTATTTTTTGCAGATTATTATATCCCAAGAGAAACATTATTTTAGTATGATAAAAAATATTTCCATCAATTTAACAAAAAAGAAATTCTATGTATTTAGTAATATGACGGATTATTTAAATATTAGCCAAATTGAATGTCCTCCTTTACTATAAAATATTCGTAGTGGACTTATAAAGTTTTCTCTGATATGAATTGAAATAACTCAGATGTAACAAAACGAGTCTAGCTGCCGGTGACAGAATTCCACAAAGTTTGGAATATTTCCCTAACTTGTCAATAACCAGTTGGTCAGTGATTTCTCTCAGAAGTAGGCCCAGAGGAAAAAGAAATTCTGTTCATGGAATTTTCCGAAAAGAAGATTCTATTTTCTCTTTTTGTCTCAAAATTCTTTTCGTATAACATTCGTTTGCAGTAAAATTGTTCTTTAAGATATTCTCCTGCACAAATAGATAACAGATTATAGAAAAGAACAAAATGTATAAAGAATATTATTATTTTATATAACAATGCTTTTAAATTAAAAATTGACTATGCTATTACCTGTTAATGGATTTAGCTATAGATTAAAATATTATTTTTAAGGTATCGAAATTAATCTCCAATAATCCCATCAAAAATCTAGTGTTTAATACAAAAAAGTAAACAAAAAATGTTATGATTTTATTAAAAATGTCAAGGAAAATCATATGTTGTTGTGATTTTTTTCGGAAACCATAATTTTTAATAAGTATAATTATATTTTTCAAAAAAATCACTTAAGTCTCTCGTGATAGATTATATTATATCGAATATAATAAAATAGTAACTACCAAATTATGTTAAACTTTTAGAGCTATTTAATGTTTATCGTAAAAAAACATGCGCAACAAAGTAGAAAGATAATTTCAGTCTTATAGTAAGTCAGAATATATCATGATGAGACGATTAAATTTTAATGCAACTTTATTATTTATTTGTTAGTTTTTTTTAGTTATCTGTAAATGAATTTCAACCTTTATTACATATCACATACCTTATTATTGTAATATTTTCCATTGTTTATTTCATTTAATGCAACATCAGCTTATTTTATTTTGTTAAGAAAAATCAGCTATCAAGTTAATAAATATTTATGATGTATATTGAAAACAATAATTCTACATGCTTCTAACATTGCACAGCATTAAAAATAATTTATTTTTCACAGATCTTCTTTTAGAGAATTTAAACTACACTATAATTATATTCTTGAACAGCAAAATATTTTTCTTCTTTCACTTTCGTAACAAATAATATTTAGAGTTGACAAAAATAATGTATTTGAAAGTTATTAAAATTTCCTAAAAACGTTTTTTTCCCTAAAGATAAACACTTGAATAAGCCTAAGGTTATTGGCAACATACTTGGACAGATAAAAAAATATCCGAACTTTTTAAACACACTTCAAGAGGATTCTGTATTCATCTCATAATTAAATTCTTTTATGCTCACAGAAGATATCAGGAATTATGAAAATACTTTTATAAAATTTTATTTCTTAATAACTAAATTCTATGCTTTAATTCATTAAGTATCACTTAGCAGGAAAATACAAATTTTGAAATTATCCTTTGAGCAAGCTATAAATATTTTTTTATTTAAGGTATGTAAATTTTAAGAACAACTTCCGTACTCAGGTACCACAAATTAAAAAAAATCTTGAACTCATCTGTTTTAAGCCTTGATTTTGCATTAAAACTGGCTCTTGTACAAGACAAAAGCTCCAAATTTATTTTATGGGTAACCTTAAAAATTTAATATCTTTCAATATAAAAATTTATAATTTGTGAAAGAATATGATTTTATGGAAAGATCATGCTTTTCAAAGAGGATGACCTTAGATTTGATTTCCGTCATTTTTTTAAGAACAGAAGATGTATGTTTTGTGTTTATCTTTTAAATGAAACTGTAGGAATTTTCCGTTTTTCTTTTACTTGCAATACGTGAATATGTCTCCTTATTTTCGAATACTTAAGAAGGTAAAAATGTAACCTTTCATAAATTATTTACAGCAATACTTTGACAGCTACTAAAATATTTCAATTAAATTGTTATATTTTTTATGGATAAATTAAATATATTTTGATAACTTTGAAAACATTGTTGCAATGAAAGACGAATTCAAATACATATTCACAGAATCATGCTTTGAATCCGAAATATTGACATTTCCGACTAATTAGTTAACCTTTATAATTTCTCACATGATACGGATTTCCTTAAAAAATTATAAGAGCAGGGTTAATAATACGGCTATTTACAAGACTTTCTAATCGGGCAGTTTTAGAAACCAATTTTGCAACAAACATGTTTTTTTGAAACTGCTTTCCCATCTAAAAATATGTCCTTGTAAGCATCTTTCATTATCCTACCTATTTCTGGATACGCTTTGGTCAAACGAAAGCAAGATTTTATGGCACAACGTATTTTGTTTTTAACTTTGTAATATTTCAAAAGCAAATTAAATAAAATTTTCTGATTTACTAAGAATACTTATAAACATTAGTTAACAATTAAAATGAATCATTTTCTCTTTTATTTTTTTAAATGCACGACAATGCTATTATGTAAAAAATAACACTTAGTTTCTGATAAGCTAATATTCGGATTTAAAGAATTAAATTCAGTATTTATATTATGATGTATATCACATAAATCAATAGGAAAATAATTAAGGTCACTATTATATTAAAAAAACTTATTATGCTATAAGCGTACTATTTGATTTCCCAATTGTTTTCGAAGAATTGAAATTCATTGGTTTTAGGTTGATTTGAAATTAAAAATGCACTAAATTCAGTCATCCTGAAAGAAAATTCAAAGAGTTTCCTAATGTCTCTTCGAATATTTACATTTAAACTAGGAAGAAATTTCCATTTAATTGACAATTGAATCATCCGTTGAAACGGCTTCTCTCGCTTCGGGCAATCAATTTGTTGCAACGTGTTCCCTTCTAAATCCCATTTGTAATTAAGCGAGTAAATATTATCGAATTTAACTCTGAACTTTAATCTTCTTACATGCAATCTTTGTTTTGTATCTTAAAATATTTTACTATTTTATTTTCTTATCTTACATTTAATTTAATTTAGAGTATTTATTAATATTTCTGATTTATGAAGTGTTGTATTGTTGAAATGTGAAATTACTTTTGTTTAGTTTGTAAAAAGAATGTTCAGTAATCAAAAAGTAATAATATCAGAGTTTTAAATCAATTAACACCATTTTCAATTCGTCGACAATTCTTCAAGTTTATTTTTTTAAAAAAATGCTTTCTATTAATTTGATAAAAAACATAAATTACTTCATTCAATGCAAACGTATATTTAAAAATTATCACTTCAAAAATTGCCCCAGAAATCCAGGCTAGTAAAAGTTTTATAAGAAAATTTGAGATATTCAGATGATATAGAATACATTTAGTGATTGATTAATTAGCTTGTTATTTTATATTAATATGATGCAAACTTGATGGAATGTATTGTAACAGTATGCTTGCCTTTTGAGATTGTTTCAAAATTTAGAAGAGACCCAAATAAAGTAGCATTCAATTACTTGAGATTATTAATTTTAGAAATTTTTATGTGTTTTTTTAAATCGGGAAAGAATTAGCTTTAACGAAGAATACACTACAAGTTATTGGCAGATCGTTTTTCGTTCTTTGACAATACAAAATATTTTTACAAAAATTGGTATATACAAATCGAGAGTTTGTCATATCCAAACGTAAATTAGGTAGAAAGCTTCTTAATATTTGTCAAAATATTTTTTTAAATTTTAATGACTCATCGGAAGCAATCACTGATGAATTAGTTAACCAATTGCGAGAAATTACACGAACCTCAACAATGAAAATTTTAATTGTTGAGTGAATTGTAACAATGAAAATTTTCATTGTTGAGTGAATTGTACCCCTTTCTTTTACTAAATGAATACTTAATTGAGTGGAAATGGAATACAATAAGCATAAGAAGCAAATAAAGTAGAAACAATTATTGTTAAATTTTCATGCACCATGAAAAATAGAATATTATTGTAAAAAAATGCTTCTAATTAAGAATGTGTACATCAAAAATTTATACGATTGAAAAGGACATGGTAAATTACAGAAATATATTTTTTTGAGAAAGGTAAAATTTAATCACTTCTTTTATAATTTCACAATATATATGGACACCGTTTTAATGCACATTTTGCATATCTTTCTAATTTAGAACAACCAAAATTCATTCAAGCATTAAGCACCAACCATGAACTCACGATTATCAGTAATCACTTCATTTCATTTGTTGATAATTCGCGATGCCCACCAAACAACTTTAATCTATAATAAAAAATGTATTTAAATAAAACAAACAGAAAAGTTTAATTTACTAAAATGTAGATTCATAAATTTGTAACTGAATGATAGTAATAATCATATTTATGTTGCTTATTGGAAATTTGGTTATATAACCCTTTCATCGCCATTTTGAGTTTGGTGAAGTTTTTAGCGGAGTTTACTTGTATCAGGGTGAATCAAATTTCTGATTACGCCAGAAAGACACTATGAATATTCAACAATTTTCTATTTTGACAACCCTAGATTATTTGTAAAAACTGTGTCATTTTGGCGATATTTTTAATCGTCAAAACATTTTAATATATACCAAAATAATTTAATGGCACTTGTACCATCTGATGTGAATAGGAATTATATGAATACATATTTGTATTAATTATTTCATTTTCATAGTTTTGTTTACTATCCACTTTATCTGCGCCAATCACTTCCTAGAATAATCTCAGGAGTACTATGCAACATTACTTATTTAGTGTATAATAACTGAGAGCAGCTTATATCAGTTCCCTTCAACAAACAGTGACATTCTATTGTTTGCAAATTTCTATTGAAATTGTGGTTACTATTATAAATACTAGATTTACTAACCTTTTTTCGTAATTTTTAAGTGGAAAATGGTTTAAATAAATCAAGAAAACTGTAAAATAAAAGATAAGTAATGAGGATTGGGAGGTAAAGTTTACTTTAGGTTAAACCTTGCTTTTTTGGCTATATTTTTAATTCCAAGATGTTAATGTTAATAGATCCAAAATGTTAATAATAAAATGACAAGCATGAAACAATGTTAATTAAAGCACTGAAAATAGTGGGGTTACTAGGAATTAAGTTTTATCGCCTATATATCTTCAAATTTTTCACGAAACCAAGGGATAACTTAATCTACACTTTACCCAAAGATTGTTGCCAGGTAAATCATCCACTGAAATATTTACTCCCAATAATTACATTGCACTCATAGAGACAAGAACCGTCAACTTTTTCTCTCCTCTAATAATGGACTCGATGCATAATAGAATCATTTGTAAAATCAAACATATGCAATCGCTTATAAAAAGTAAGGAAATTCTTTATATTGAAGCCAATTAAAGAATCAACTAAATTTTTTAATTAAAAAATAAACTTAGGCTTGATTAGGGAATTTTGAAAACTGCAATATTCCAAATTTTGCTTAGTAAAAATCACCAAGATTCTGAATTCAAACCGCTATTTTACCAAAGATGGTTATCATTTATTCAAAATTTGATAAAATAAAAATTTCTATGCATTGCTTTCAGATTAACAAATGGATGGTAAATCAACTATTACAGTGCTTCAGGACATAAAAGATTTTCGATAATTCCAGATTTTACTAAATGAGTTACTTTGCGAACAAATTCACTCTCAATCAATTATTTTCATCTAGCCTGAAGGCTTCGAAAATAATTGAATTCTTCAAAAAGTAATGGAAAACCTTCAGGCAGTGTTCTCAGCAATATGCTCAAGTGAATGCTTAAAAAGATAGAAATATAATTTTTAATTTTTATAAGACAAAGAGACTGAAATAGTGCTGGAAATGTCAAAAGTGAAAAAAAAGATAATTTCAATAAAAACTTTAACATAAGGCATAAAAAAGATGAGATGAATAACTCTTTATTATATATCAACAATGAAATGTTTAATTGCAAACTGTTGTACCTATTAGATAAAATAGTTGAGTCTCATAAAAAAATATTATTAATAATAATATAAATAAATTGTAAATGAAGATATAATGTTTAATTAAAATAATAAGAATAAATATCAACAATACTTTTTATGCAAAGTACCAGCATAAAAAATATAATTACATAAAAAAGATAATAATAAGTTTTATCTTGTTATCTATCTTCCTTCAACAATGAAATACTTAGTTACAAAATATTGTATTAATTAGATGATATTTTTGATAGATTTTTAATTATAAGAAATTAAAAATATTTTATTAATTATACATAATTAATCATGAAATTGTGCATTTTTTTAAATAAATTGCAAATAATGAAAGAAATGCTTAATTAAGATAATAGCATTGAATGAAAAAACAACTATCATTGTTACTCTGAAAAATTATCCCCATTATGAACGTCATTATTCAAAATACTTATTGTCACTGCAAATTTTTTCAAAAAATCCTATAAATTAGAGTAAGATCACTGGCCATATTTATTTCATTTCATGTTTTTTAAAGCGTAACTTTAGATAATATTATAATCATATAATTGTTCCTGAAAATAATGAAATAATTAGCAGTAGAATTTATTATTAATTAAATTATTTTCAAAGATTGTAATCAGATTACTTATTGAAACTTAAATAAACAAGATAAATTTAAAATTGTATTATACCTTTTATATACTAAATGATTTTATACACTTTCATTTCATATTATAGCAAATAATTTTTATTTATAATATTCTTAACATGCAATAGCTATTTAATGTTTAAGTCAGAAATTTTTTCGATTTGATTTTCTATTTAATTAAAATGTATTTAATTGACGTTATTAATGAGAAAGGTAACTAAATTTGTATTTATTTTATATGTGAATAAAAATTTGTTAATCTACTTAATTTTTATAACAAATATTTGAGTGATATTGATATTAGTTCTGTTAAAAATGTTGTAAATTATGATGTTTAAGTAATATTTTTTTTGATAACGTCAATTTATGTAGAGTTTTGTTCAAGATTTATTGGAATCAATAAAAAAATTTTGTAAGCAATTCGTAAGATTGTTTATTAAAAACAATTACAAGACATTTTTTTATAATTTCAAATTTAGAAAAAATAATTAAAAATTCCTAAAATTATCATTTAAGGTTTTTCTTTCCTTTGAACTTCCATAAAATACATGAAATTTCTTCAGACATTTTGTTACAAAATACTTAACATATCAAAAGTAACTTTTAAAAATTTATTTATTTAATAAATAAGACTGATTTTCAAAATTAGTATTACTGTAGAATTTAAACAAATAAAATTATACTGCAATTTTAAATTATATTGTAAATGAGTATTTTTGGAATTGTTTGAATTATCTGGAAAAAATACTGTTTAAACTGAGTAAGATGTATTTATAATTTTTTGTTTCATTTTAAACTAAAACAGACAAGAAATATTAATAAAATAAATAGCCTAATAATTAATTCGAAAATATAAATAGTTTGATACTTTATAATATATTTTTCTTTGTTTGTACAATAAATATATATTTAAACGTACTCTCTTTAAATATAAAATTAAAAAATAATGCTTTTTCATACTTATAAAACTTAAAAAATTTTATTTTCCATCTAATTGAATTCATTCAATGTTATTAACTTGACTAAAATTTTGTTCATAATTTCAATTTGTTACAATAATGACAAATCTTATTGTAAATGATTTATAGTTAATAAAATATTTTATCTCTTATAATATTTCATAAAAATTCCCAAATATTACAAATAAAATACTTTAAATGAGGGATACATAGATAAAATCAGGATTTTACATTATTTATTTATTGTGATTTAAAAACTTTAAGAAAGATTCAGATTAGAGGTATGAATCGAATCCACAAACTTTTAAATGGGAAGGCAATACACAGATTATTTAGTTACTAAATCTTCCACACAGAAATATTTATTTATGAAATATTATATGTATTTAAATTCACAAGTGAAATTCCGTAATAGTACAGAAAAAATAATTTACTTACTTATTTTTGATTAGTTTGTTCATTTTTAGTTAAAAATATTTTTAATTTAAAATTTAGAAATTTTTTTTTCGTATGATTCATATCTTTTCCTTATTTAATACCATGTTTTTATAAAAAAAATTTCATCCATGATAAATTGCTTTACTCATTGAAAAAAAGAGTATACTATAAAAAATCAGATGTTTTTTTTATGTTTTGGTGATGTATTCTAATTAACACATAAAATATTGCCTTGAAAATTTTTATTGAAATAAAACAATAAATAAATCGTTTCAGTAGTTTTCCAATATATGATCATTTATGCTTCATAGAGTATTGCATTCATTTGACACATATATTTTTTGCAAAATCAAGACGTAAATTCAGATATACCTAAGGGCGAAATTTTAATTACCAAGCGTCTTATTCATTTTCATTTAAATCATGCGGTAGAAAGCATTGGGCTTCACCAGTAAAAATAATTTTAAAACATCCTGCAGCTAAACAAGTTCAAGTAAAAAGCGATTCTTAATAAAATATTAATTAGAAATTACATACCGTTAATGAATTAAACATCAAAAGGAGTTCATTCTACCAATAATAACAATTATAAATGAAATTTATAGATAGCGTAATTAGTAATGTTTTAATATTTCAGTATTCCATTTTACAAGGAAATAGTGATGAGGTGTAAAATTAATCGTAAATTTCTACCATCTAATTAAATAGAAATAATAAGCTTTCAGGATATTTGATATGTTAAAAGATCATCTTGTTTTAGAAGTAAAGTGACTCTAACCATAATATTGCCAATATCTTATTATAATTAATGTGAGATTTTTGCCTTTCTTAAAATTGATTTATAAATTATGAATTATTTATCATAAATTTTTATGATAGAAAATTGTTTTGAAGTATGCTATTTTATTGTAAAATAAATATATCACCTTAAATGCATAGTAACTAAGCAAAACACTAAATGAATGCTCACATTTAAAAGAAAAATAATAATTATTCATGAATTAATATTTTACGTGAAGTTATTTTCCGACATCTCTTATACCTAATCTAATACCTAGACGCTTTCATAAGACTTTCTATCACGTTTTACCTTCAGGTATGATTTTTCACAAATAATGGCCCACTTTCAAGCGTCTCAAAGGAGGAAACCTGGAAACTTCTAAGCATTGTTCCACGACAAATGTGAATGCAAAAGAAAATCTCGTCTCCTGTTATTTAACATTGGTATAAGCCATTTTCAGATTTTATACTTCAAAGAAGGTGGTCATTTAATCACAAGTTTCCCGTAGATATTGATTTATTAATTATGTATGTATTTAATAAATAGATATCTAATTTATAAATAATAATATTAATTTGACTATTATTTGACAGCATTTTTAAAATTAAAACAATGCAAATTAATTATAAATACTTTACAGCATAATTATATAACTGATATATTATACAATATCTTATAATTCTGCTTTAAAATTATAATTTCATAAAAAAAATAATGTAGTAGATTGCTTGCATTTTTTTAAAAATTTAATTGATTAATTGTGAGCGTCCTTGATTTATTAGGGTTAAACTAATTAACTTTATTATGAATATGAATTTAATTCAACGTGACTTTCTGTTAATGCACAGCAAATGATTTATCATCACATATACTTTTTGAGTTTGAAGTTTATAGCTTTACACTCAGAATGTACCTTTTTATTCATAATACATATCTGACAAAGAAACAGATAGAGCAACAAGTTCAAATGTGTCAAGTATCATGGGAAAAAGAAGTAATAAATTTGATCCTTTGAAACTCCTGAGGAAGAATATAAATCAGATTAATGGTCAAACTATGCTTCCTCGTATTAGTAACTATGAATTCTTTGAAAGTCCCTAAAGACAACTAATAGTTAAGATTGTTACTCATCAATAATAGTCTTGCATAGAAACTTAAAAATTGCATTTTGAGAGTCTATCTAACTTTGTAATACAATTTTCCTTGCAAATCCTACTTGATTCCTAAAAATAAATACATTAAAATGTAATAGAAGTTTCCTCAGACAATGAGGCATTACATTATTTCAATCTATTTAAATAATCGATTATTGGGTAAAAACTTCATATTGTGGAAAACCGAGTATTTTTAAATATCATATCTTTTACAACGAGTAATATCAGTTATATTAATTCAATTA
>JAPDSC010092634.1:0-12871 GCA_026290005.1 Latrodectus geometricus | reverse complement strand
CAGCACTGATGATCTGAGATACTAGATTTTTACAATAAGTACTAGATTTGCGATTATATTAGTACTAAGCGTTTGACCACAATATTTTAATAACATCTCTGGGGGAATAAAGAATAGTATATTCGCATTTGTATAATCTTCTTCCATTATTGAATCCGCTTTTAGCGGGCTGCAGTTACCCAGCCAAATCACAGCGAATCAACTTATTTACGGCGTGAGTGTTTGTCTCGGCTGTAAAGAATTCTGGAATCAAAACAGATTCGTTAGACGGAATCTCACTTCATTGAGTAGGGGGTGCGCGTCGCTTTATTTACATTCTGTTTTCGAGCGAGTCTGGCGCGCCGCCAGATGACCAGTCCCGGTCGCTGGCCCATCTGTTGTTTACCTCGCAGCCTAAAAATAAGTCACCTCATCGTACAATGGGGTTAATGGGAAAAGTGGGGGCAGAGCCGATCGTATTCCTGCTTCAAGTGGTTAATTCCGCTTGAAGTGTCAACGACAGAACGTGTTGAAACTGATTCCCCTTCTGTTTTGTGTCTCTTTTCACTGGAGAATAATAGGCTGGCATAACTACTTTGTTTTCGTTCAAAGCTCTGAGTCATCGCGAGACAGAGATTTTCTTCAAGAAAAATATTTACTTGGAACACTTCAATCCAATTTTTTCCTGGAACAGTATTTCAAATTATAAAACGTATTCGTGGTTACACAACCGAAGCCAGGAACTATTCAAAAGCTAAGATGCACATTAAATGTACATTAAAAGCACTCGAGTGGCCAATAAGTACTAAACGTCTTCGTTATTTCACCGTCTGCATTAAATAGATAGAACATTCATAGGCGCACTGTAATAAAGAGAGCTATTTCACAATCCGTGGTGGCTGGTTCATAAGGGACCATTACCGAAAGGTTGTGAGTTCGAGCTCCCCACTGAACAGAAGACTTGGCAGATATCTAAAAATAGATGGTGAAGTAGGTTGTGGTCGAAATTTCCTCTAAGTGAAAAAGCACCTCCGGGGATGGTAGATCAAGTTTTTTTTTTCACCCAATGGTGGATAATTGGGTGATCAACCCTTCGCCACAACCAGGCTGGAGACTACTACTCATTTATCGTTACCCGGTGGGCACCAGTGAACCAAGTCACCAAGGCGAGTATAGCATTACCCACGTCACAACACCACAAACAAGTTTATAGGGTGGGCCACATTCATCCATCATCTCAGGAAAGGACAAGAAACAGAGAGAAAGTATATTCATGCCCGATCCGGGATTCGAACCCAGGTCCCCCCATCCGTAGTCAGGTACGCTAACCACTAGACAGGGTAAGCGGCACTGTAATTAAAAAAGAGCAATTTCACAATCTGTAGTGGCCTGATTCGTAAGGCACTGTAATCAGAAGGTAGTGAGCTCGAGCCCCCATTGAACGGAAGAACTGGCGGATCTCTAAAAAGAGATTGGTGAAATAGGTTGTGGTCAAAATTTCCTCTAAGTGAAAAGACACTCTGGGGTTGGTAGGCTAAGCATCAGGTGGTATTTTGCAAGCTTTTGATGATCTTCAACTGTTTCGAAACTGATTGTATCCCATCATAAGAAATTCGAGCTCTCACTTAGCATAATGAGCCAACCTCCAAACTGCGAAAAATAATTGATTTTATTATTGAATATCATCGAGTCTATGTTTTCACCATATTCAAAATCTATCGAAATGAGTTCTTTCCATTCAATCCTAGATTTTTAGAGTACATAAAATTATCCTATATATTAGTTTGGGGAAAAAGTAATCCATTATTTTTTCGGTAAACGTCTGTAGTGATCGCAATCTCGTGAGGTAGCTATCAAACAATTTCAGATTTATGCTCGTTGGAAAAGTGACATTTGACACTAAAATATCCTCTTGCGGTTTTTTGTTTGATTCATTCAGTTACGAGTACAAGGTTTTAAAAATGGAAGACAACCAACAGAAAATTCGATACATTTTCGTTTTTCTCTCATACCGGCGAAAAAGATAGCCGGGTGGCTAAAATTGTGAAAAGTGTTTATCGCCCTATATAAGACTGTAACAAGCAGTTACGTACAATTTTTGTTTCGTCGATTCCGTTCGGGTATTTTTGATGTTAGAGATGCACCTCGCATGTGGATACAGCATCGTCGAAAATGTCTATAAAATATCAAAAATGATCGAAGTTAACCGCATGTCAGCAGTCGTAACGCGCAAGACCTAAAAATCTACATGAAAGCTGTTTTAAACCTTTTTACAAAGTAAATTCAAATGAAGTTACATAAAGTTCACGTAAAAATAATGGATTTCTTTTTCCTCAACCTAATATTACTCACATTAAATGATATCCTATATATTACTTATACAATGATGAAATACTCACTTTTATAGGCTAGCTTTCTTAAATACTATTTTCTAAAAATAAAATGTACAGTCATTTTTCAAATGATATCGGTTGAAATATATGAGAAGAAATTTAATTTTATTGTGTTACTTCTAATTTAATTAAATATACATGAATCAAGTATTGGTCTCCTTTTAGTGTTTTTTTTCCGTGACAGTAAGCTTTTTTATAATATTAAAAAAACTTCCATTTAAATAATTGCACGTATATACATTTAATTCATGACATAGCAAGTTTCGTAACGCAGACATTCATTTTCAATTAATATACATTATAAAGTATCTCATAAATTCAAGAATAATTTAGTCTAAATTCAATAGTTGCAATGCCTTTCAGGACACTTATTTTATCCGACTGCAATTAATAAACTTAGCCAAGCACCTCATCATTCTAAACCACAGTCAAATGACGAGGTCGACACCTGAGATGACACAATACTACACGGTATATTACATCTCCGTAAGTGCATTGGATTCCATAGCAAGTATAACATGCATAGACGTTCTCAAAGCAATGGCTTTTGGCGTCGTTAAGTATTGAACTCACCATTAGCACAATTTGCTATGATTGACCTGAAACAAAATGTAATGTCCTATGTCAAATCCTTATTTTTCAACAAGAATAGTACAACGAAATTAAAAAAATCAGCGCTTGAACTAAAGATTATAAAAGGCCACATTGTACCTAGTAACTGAAAACTCTTTTAATGAGATCTAAAATTTTCTCTGATAATAGGTTGCTTTCAAATATCACAAGGGAGGTAACCTGGAAAACTCTGAATTAGGAGGGAGAGAAGCAGGATTATGTTCACACAAGAGTTATGCATAATTTCATTAGTTCATTGAAAAGTAAACAGTAGCTTGAGTTGAGTTGTTTCCCATTGTTCAGAGAGCAATAATTCAGGGGTTTATTTATTTATTTTTTTCATACGAGGAGTAATTATACCGGAACCTGCTGCTTAAATTCCGAACCACTAGAAACATCCATGTCATGGGTGGGAATCTAACTCACAAACTGTTGAACTGATGGCAAAAGCATTAACCATTCGTCTGTTACCACGGTCAATACTTTTGTGGAGAGTCTACTCCTTTACTGGACTATTCCTAATTCTTCTAGTAGACGTAGGATCTTCTGTGACCCTATACATACAGAGACACCAGTTGGTATGGTCAGTGTTATGGGCGATTATTTAAAAAAGATCGGTATCTACTGTCTATAATAAAAAATAGCTTCGGTCACCTTCCCTGTAAATGTCTATTACCGCGAAAACAAAAGACGTTTCTTTCTCGACAGGAGAACCAAGAAGGGAAGCAACAACTTTGGTTTAATGAAACACTGAAGATAATGAACTACGACCCCTTCCAGTGACAAAAACTGTTGAACTGAAAGGCCGTGAAGGAAGAACTTTCACTGAGTTTTATATAAATATCTTAAATATTAATGCACGCTTTCTCTCTCTCTCTGTATATATATATATATATATATATATAAAGGCCCTGGTGGCTTTGTTGGTTAGGGCGTCGTTCTCGTTATCAAAAGGTGGTGAGTTCGAATCCCGGCATAGCTGAAGATCCGTCGTGTTCACTAAGGGCGACTGGGTGCATAAAATCTGTCGGGTCGCAATGCCCTCCATGTTCCCATTCCAAATTAATACCTCTGGGGATGGTTGGAGCCAGGCTTTGGGTCTTCTCTGGTTTCAAACTCTAAATTGAAAGATTCACATGGTACTTCTAAAAATGAGCCAAAAGTCAAACTTCCGCCTTCGTATGAGGATGCTTTATTCAAAAACAGAAGACACTCTCTCTCTGACTTCATTCGCCAAGTCTTTGACTTCATTCCAAGTCTCTCTGACTTCATTCGCAAGCGTAATCATTTAGCGTTATCATGAGCATTTTTAACTGTCTATCAATGCAATAGGAAATAACATCACAACCCACTCAGTTTAGCGGTCAGCGAGCCTGACTTTGGATAGAAAGATCGTGGGTTCGAATTCCGGTTCGGGCATGGATGTACTTTCTCTCTCTCTCCGTCTTAGTCTTTTGTTATATACATGGGTTGAGAACGGTTGCCTACCCTATAAACGGGTACCTATGGCATGTATGTGTTGAGGAAGTCGGACTCCACACCAAATTACGGTTCAGTTGGAAAAGTGAACCAGCGCACCCCTGGCAGCCAGCCTAGCTGACACAAGACAACAACAACAGAAATTGTATCATCTTGTTGTAAATTAGAATAATAAATATATAAGGTATATTAAAAAATTATATTTTTCTTATATCAAGAAAATGTTTTTTAACAAACATAAAAACTTTATAACATGTTTTGAATTTTATTTCTATGATTCATGAATTGGTTTTTTTTTCAAACACTAATTTAATTTATATTTATATTCTTATCTATAATTAAAGAATATGGATACCACCCACCCTGTCTTGTGGTCAGAATGCCTAACTGCAAAAAGGGAGGTTCTGAGATCGATTCCTGGTTCAGGCATCGATGTACTTTCTCTCACTCTTATCTTTGTCCTTTCCTTGTCTGAATGGTTCCCGACCTAATTAACGGGTACCTATGCCATGTGTTTACTAAAGAAGTCGAAATCCACATTAAATTGTGATTCAGTTGGAAAAGTGGAGCAGCGCACTCCATATTGCACGCCTGGATGGTCACAGAAACAACAAGAATCTGAAAAACTTCAATGCAATGATTTAAGTTTTTTTAAAGAAACGATACAATAATTTAACTTTTGAGAATGACAATCTTTCAAAATAATAATCTTTCTTCGAATAGTAACAAATTATTATACACGATCGTTTTAACAAACCTCTCACTTACAAAACATTCATGATTTTATCATGTGTAAACTCAAACGTGAACCAATGAGAGTTTTAATTCCCATTTACGAACTAAAATTAAGAAAAATATCTTTTTAACGAACTTGTTTTCACGCCTCTTTCGTATATTTTTTTACAATTGTTATTTATTTATTTATTCTTATTTCATGGTCAAGGAATTCGAATCGGTATTTCTATTGGGGAACCATAAATCTTTCGAATTATGTATAACTCTAACTCTGCACTAGACACAAAAATCCCGGATTATTTTTTTGTAATAATTTGTTTGGAATTTCTCTCGTCTAAACTTGCTTCTTTCTGCGCATGCGTTAGAGATGTGTAAATATCGTGCGATTTTGGAGAGGGGTCATGGTTCCCTCTATGAAATTTTTTTTTGTTTCTAATGGCGGGTACGTTTGAGTAATTAACCTATTAGCCGCAATAAGGCCAGAAACTGCTACCAGAAACTGCTTTTATCCTTACCCAGTGGGCACATGTGAACCAAGTCACGGAGGTACGAGTAGCATCGCCCACGCCACACCACCACAAACCCGTTTATAGGTCGAGCCACATTTATCCATCATCTGGGGAAAGGACATGAAACACAGAGAAAGAAAGAGAAAGCCCATCCATGCTCCAGCTGGGATTCGAAGCCAGGTCCTCCCCATCCGTAGTCAGGTACTCTAACCACCAGACAGGGTGGGCAGCCCCTCTATAAAATAAATATAACATAATTCTCTTGGCGTCCTTTTGGCAAAGAGGCTTAACAACACATTAATGAAAAAAATTTACCTGCTAATTAAAATTCCTTATATGGATTATTCATACTAATGTGTTCATGAAAAACATTGGATGATAAAAAACAATGATTGAAAAGAAAAATGTAGTTTTGAATAAGAAAAAGCTAAATGTTCACTTCGGCTAGTTTTCTACCATAAAAGAAAATAAGAATCATTTTTCATAATAAATTTTATTTTTCACAAATTTTTTACCTAACGCATTTTAAATGATTATTCTAACAGTAACTATTTCAAAAAATAAAAAAACAGTTTGTTAAAAAAATAAATAAATAAAAATAAAAATAAAAAAAACTCTTTTTTTTTCTTTACTGATACAATTTGTTAAAATAAGTTTTTATTTTTACGAATTTTACCAGTCCTTACGAATCCATATAAACCAGCGTTTACTGAGATTTTAGATGCGAAAGAGAAACTTCTGTTTTGAACTATCACGACAGTATGGATGGAGTCGGGAAGCGTAGTGGACGAAGAGGTCATGAAACCCATGGTCACGAGAATAAGCTCCTCCGATTTTTACAGCTTTTTAATATCGGTTTTTATTCATGAGTCCGAGAGTGGTAGGAATTCAGTCTCGTGCCATTCAAATCGTAAAACCATCCCTTTCACTGTGGTCACGTGGTCAGCCGTAAATGTCACGGATGACCATTTCAAGTAAAAATAGGTTTTCAGTAATGAAATTGCATGGTTTCCTCAAAAAAACAGCTATTAATAAGTGGCAAATCTCTTGAAAGTATTGGGTTGTGCGGAAAGTTCGTGCCGATTTTCGGTAGGTAACGCGAGAGACCTGACTGAATATATCACAATTATTGAAAACAAATGACATGTGTACATGTTCTAAAAGAGATAGCTTCAGCCGTATTTGGAAAAAAGTTTGGTTACGATTCGTTCATTTTTACCAGTTTTGTATGCCTTACAATAGGGTAGCAAATAAAGTGCGTTATGCGTATTGAATGCTTTTCTTTTTCCGAAAGGGCAAAAATACCACACCAGCGGCAAACAAGATATGCGCTTTTATGGGATGATGCTGGATGAAGGATTTCCCTTTATGGGAAACATTTCGATTCTTTGGTTGAGATCAAAACCCATTTGGACACATTTTTTGCCGAGAAATCTGAGAGGTTCTGGAAGGACGAAATTCTCAAGCTACACGAAAGATGAAGAAATGTTGTGGAGCAGAATTGGTACCTATGTAATTTGATAAATGTATATCAATAATTAAATGAGCTCCATTTTAATTGTCCGAAAATATCATCTCGAATTTTCAGGAAAACCTAATGTATGAAAATAAATTAGTCTATTATCAGATTCATTTTGACTAAGAAATAGTTTAATACAAAATGCAATCTATTTTATGGTTTTGCCAACGGTTTAATACGTATTTGATACGTTTTTCTTTACATACAGGTCTGAAAAACGTCTTACAAGTTAATACTCATTGCAATTATTTTCGAAAAGTTTCGGAGTAATGCGATTTTTTTTCTTGTTTTTTTGAGAGGTGTGGGAATATTTGTTACGCAGAGTTCAGTGAATGCGCAAGCGCTCTTAATCAACGATCACATCTGGATTCATTGAAACTTTCCACTTTTTAGGGACAACTTTTGTATGTGAAAAATGTCTACTCTATTCATCATATTTTTTTAATTTGTTAACAAATTATGGCTTAGAAACAATGTCGGTATTGCTTTGAAATAGCATGCAAGCCAAGTCTGATTGTGTATATTTGAGAACATGGAAGCAGGGCTGCGGAGAGGCATTTATGGCCATCCCAACTGAGCAAACAACAATGGCGGAAGTTGGAAGTGGAACTCGAGGTTTGGAGGAACTTGGAGGAATTAGAAAGAGGAACTCACAAAAAACATAACATATGGGACCTATATAAAACAGAGACGGTGTTAAACTCTTTAAGAAATATGACATTGTTTCTAATATAATAAGAAGTATGACATAAGGTTTGCGGTAGCCTAGTTAATTAGGACCTCGTTAATGGATTAAGGCCTAGTTATCATAAGGTAGAGAGTTCGAATCCCGGCTAATTCCAAGATCCGTCGTGTTCACTAATGGAAACCGGGGCGTATAAAATACATTGTGGTCGCAATGTCATCCATGTTCCCGTTCCAAATTAATACCTCTGGGAGTGTTTAGAGCCAGGCCATAGGTCTTCTCTGCCTTCTGTCTCTAAATTGGAAGATACAGATGGTGCTGCCATCTATGAAACGAAGTCGTACTTCCACCTTCATATGGGGGTGCTCTGTTCAAAAACGGAGGACGCTCCTTCTGATTTCATTCTCCCAGTCCCTGGGCGGGCTCTGCTTTGCCAATTGTCATAAGTAACAACAACAATATTAATCTGGAATCAAATTGTGATTTGGACATCAAAAGTTGTAACTTTGACCATACGAACAGATGTGAGTTAAAAAAAATATTCAAATTCATTCATAGCATTTTGTGGGAGACAGGGATACATAAGAGCATAGATGATTGTCAAAAATACGATGACCTTTCGTGAGATATTGCTAAATCTTTTTTTAAAAATTCATTTTGCTAAATTTGAAAACTTCAAGGACTCAACAGATTCTAAAAAATGTTCATCTTCTGTTCATTGACCTTTACTCCTAGAAATGTGGCCGTGGGAGAGACACCTCTGGTGTTCTGTTCTGAAAGAATGCCCCCACCTTGAGATGTTCTCTCTACCGAGCTATTACTAAAATATTTTAATTAGGGATGAAATTGGAATTTTTTTCTTCATCGAAAATGTCAACCAGAAAGTTTAACACATATTACACGTTACTCTATTGACAAAATGCTCTTATAAAATTCGAAAATAAGTTTACTCTGGATCTGTTGTTGTTATTTATGACACTTGGTGAAGACGAGCCGAACGTCAGAGACTGGGCGAATGAAGTCAGAAAGAGCGTCTTCCGCTTTTAGACAGAGCACGCACTCCCATACTTTAGGAGGTGTTAAGAGCCAAGCCTTGAGTCTTCCTAGGATTCCCATCTCTATATTCGAAAACCCAGATGGTGCTGCCATCTATAATCGAAGTCTTACTTCCACTCTCTTGAGAGGGTGCCCTGTTCTTTCTGACTTCATTTTCCCAGTCTCAGACGGGTATGTTTGTCTCCACCAACAGCATAAGTGGCAACAGCTTTTAAAAATCGTTTTGTATTCCATTTGAATAATGATTATTGAAGTATGAAAAAGAAACTGTTTTTGAATATTTGGAATGTTTTGTAGCAAAAGGCCACTTTTTAACAAAAATTTATTAAAATAATGCTGAAAATAATTTTAAGAATTGAATACTTGGATGGATACTTTTGTGAGAAACGCTCTGAGTATGAAAAATAAAATAATTTTCACGTAAGAAGATATCATTTCGCTCAATATAAACATTTAGCATCAAAGATATTTTAAACACACGCACATTTACTAACCATGCACAATGACCTTCAACGAAATATCCAGCAATTATTTCTTATTCATACAGTAAAATGTTAAAAGTTATTGTAATAGGAGCTTGTTTTTACGAACCTCCGGTACACGGTTTTCTGAACTAATGATGAATACATGAAATTCCTAGAGCTGTCCAACAGACGCAAAGATTATTGCCAATCCCAGCTAAAAATTTTAAAAGTCTCATTTTTGCGAACACATTTTCCCGCATCTTTCGTTTGAGTTCAATTGTTTATCGCGTTTTTTTTTTCACATTTTTTAATTTATAGTCGAGAAACTTTGATTCTTATTTTTATTGGGGTCTTTGAATCATTGTTGTTGTTGTAGTTAGTTATGAAATTTGGAGAAAGCAAACCCATAACTCAGGGACTGGGCGAATGAAGTCAGAAAGATCGTCTTCCCTTATTTGAACAGAGCACCCCCTCACGAGAGTGGAAGTATGACTCGGCTCATAGATGGCAGCACCGTCGGGTGTTCCAATTTACAATTAAGAAGCCAGAGAAGACCCAAGGCCTGGCTCCTAACACTCCCAGACGTTTTAATTTGGAATTGGCCCATAGATGGCAGCACCATCAAGGTCTTCCATTTTCGAGTTAAGAAGCCAGAACAACCCAATGCCTATTTCCCACCACCTCCTGAGGTATTAATTTGGACTGGGAATATGGAGGACACTGCGACCACAACATATTTTACGTGCCCCATCGAATTATAGACCACTGCGATGTTTAATACCCGGACTTTTATAAACCAATCCGTATCTGAAATCTTCGTTGGAAACTCATCTAACTCTTCTGTTGCAGAAAGTTACCAGTTATAGTTACAGTATAATTAGTATCTTAAAGTGAAAAAAATGGAAAGTACCTTTGAAAGTAGTGATCATGGCATGGAAATTAGGAATTTAGGCATGGTGCACTAGGTAAAATATGCTTGGAACGACTTTGCAGAAAAAACGGCATCTAGGATGTTTTGAAACCAGAGCAACTGCTAATAGCCAAGGACATTTGTAAAGTGAGAAGATGGGTTTCTAATTCATGAGCTTCCACAAAGAAATGCGCCAGAAATTTCTCTTCAGGACTTTTTAAATGTGGGTTCAGATGAAACTTGTATGGTTACATGGGGTTGACTCTTCTTTATTAAACAAGAAAGTGACGTAGTGACATGACCGGCCACAAACAATGGCTAACAAAGATTACAATACTTTTCTTTAGAGAAAAACTACAAAATACTTTCTTAATTAAAAAATGCAGTTTTAACGCATAAAAAATAAAATCCTTGACTATCTTTTTTTTTACTTTTTTTCGAATGTTAGCTAGACTAACAACATGGGGTGCGCTGCTCCATTTTTACAACTGAACCATATTTGGTGTGGAGTCCGACTTCCTCAGTACATGCATACCTTAGGTATCTGTTAATAGGGTAGACAACCATTCATACTCAATTCAAACAACGAAAGAACAAAGACAGGCGAGAGAGAAAATACATCCATGCCCAAACTGGGATTCGAACCCAGGACCTCCCTATTCGCAGTCCGTCACACTGATCACTAGACAAGATGAGCGGCATCCCTGACTTTCTCATCAATAAAAATAAAAGTGTGAGTTGTTTCTAAATAAGAATTTTATTTTCCACGTATTTGAGTACAATTTTTGAAAAAAATTCTCATAGTATTTTATTTATAAAGAGACAGCAGTTTGATAGAAAAAAAATTAATTTGTTTTATCATTTATTTTTTGATTTTCAAAAGTTTTGGTTTTAAAACTAATTTACGGGTCTCCCCATATTCGTAAAAGCCAGCGCCTACTATACATTGCACATAGATATTTTGAAAAAATAGATTTTAGCCATTGTAAAATAAATAAATATTTCAGAATATTACATAAGTTAATTCCGTACCTAAATTATGAACATATTTCTTATAAATTATGAAGCCTCATCATCACTTACGTTAGCTTTGAATTTCTATTTATTGAAAAATATTTTGCACTGCACCTTTTTAGCAATCCAAAACGCTCTTTCTTCCTTTATAGGTATTATAAAAAAAATTCTAATTGAAAATATATTCCATAAATGCATCTAGGAAAACTGCATAATACGAATTTCATGACAGTTCATCAAGTTGTTTTTACTGCATACCTCAATATTATGAGAGATATCAGTTTGGTTTAAAAAACTATTTTAAGAATTAATTTACGGGTTTCTTCATAAAAAAGCGCTTACTTCAAGAAAGATGCAGGCTGTCCGTCCAGCATTCTTTTACGATTACAAAAGTATTTGCAAAATCAATTCAAATGGACCTTTCTTTTTGATTATTGTAATTAAGCCTTACGGCTTAATTACAATAATCAAAAATATTTGAAAAATACCAGATCACAAACGTTTCTTTTTTTTTTTTTTTTTTTTTTTTCAGTTGTGGCCGGAGCGTCGATGGCCTCAGGTACGAAGCGTTGGTTGCAGGTTCAATGGTCGTCCGGAGCCGCGAGTTCAGCGCCATCTGTCGTACAGGTTCTAACCCTACTGATAGAGGAGCAATAATAAATAAAAAATAGTATTCGTTAAGAGAAAAAATAAATGAGCGAAGGAAAAAATTATAAAAAAAGGGAGACAGAACGACCTTGGCAAAGAGAGACAAAAAAACATGCACAAAACTTATCGAAACGTCCTTCCCGGCTCGCGATCTCGTCAGATGGCTATTTAAGTCAGAATATTCTAGTTTTTTACCCATCCATAAAAATTGCTACGTGCTTCAGAATTAGGGGTCTCCCTAGTCATTCATTTTTTGTCGCGAAAGTTGTAAAATCTATAAAAGCTTTTATCCGCCGTCCCCTCCTCCAAGGCCGGAGGAGATGCGCGGTTTGGTTCACTCTTTCAAAATAAAGGCGCAAATAGCTAATATTTTACAGTTTCTGAAATAAATAAATATTTATTTTGTTCTTTTAAAGAAATATTTATTTATTTCAGTATATTTATTTTTAGTTTAAATAGTTTTAAAAAAATTATTACTTTAAAAAAATTATTACTTTAAAAATTATTAGTAAAAAAATTATTAGTTTAAATAAATATTTATTTTGTTTTTTTAAATAAATATTTATTTTCTTTTTTAAATAAATATTTTTTTAATTATAAAACAAATATTTCAATAATAATTTAAAATAAATTATATAAAAGCTTTAATAATAATAATTTAAAATAAATTATTATTATAGAATATTTATTTAATAATCAAACGTACTTTCAAGGGACGCAAAAAATTGAAAATGCAAAAAAAAAAAATGTTGAGTTAAAATTTTTTTAATAATAATTTTTAATAATTTTTTTTCATTATTAAGTAAATATTTTTTAATAATAATTTAAAATAAATTATTATTAAAAAATATTTATTTGATAATCAAAC
>JAPDSC010092626.1:0-19023 GCA_026290005.1 Latrodectus geometricus | reverse complement strand
TCTTTAATTTGGTTTCCTAGAAAATTTGAACTGTTTGACATTTTATGCTTTTGTAAAATACCCAAGACTTATGGAATTTCAATAACGCAGCCACATACAACCATATATATGTATATATATATATACTACGGAATATATATATATTTATATTTGTAAAAATTAATAATTATTATATCAATGCTTACAAAGCATAATTTAAAATATCCCTTTTATTTACAGGAACTTTCATTTCCCCTTTTATTTACAGTATTTTGATAACTGCCAGCATATATTATGCAATGTTTAACATATTATTCCCAGT
Organism: Latrodectus geometricus; assembly: GCA_026290005.1. Taxonomy (NCBI): domain Eukaryota; kingdom Metazoa; phylum Arthropoda; class Arachnida; order Araneae; family Theridiidae; genus Latrodectus; species Latrodectus geometricus. Next base: position 18,722 of record JAPDSC010092626.1, on the reverse strand, counting down.
TTTTCATGCATGTTTAAATTAAAAATCATTTTTACATTACTTACCATTACAATTGCTACACCAAGAAGGCGACATGCTACAGACGTGAAATTTATACGAAAGGAAGAAGGTGCTGTGATATGCAAATGATTAGCTTTTCAGTACATTCAGACAGATCAGGCACCAGTAGTGACACCTACATTGTGTTTAAATGAGGATATTGTTCAGCCGGTTCCTCATACACAAATTGCATTTGAACGTTGTTGCCTGGTGAAAAGTTGTTGTGATGCCTCGTGTAAGAAGGAGAAATGCGTACCAGCACGTTTCTGACTTTGATAAAGATCAAATTGTAGCGTACCGGGATTGCGGTTTATCTTACGGCAGTATTGCTACTCGCGTCGGTCGAGATCCAATGACTGTTTGCAGAATATGGAATCGATGGGTTCAGGACGGTAATACGGAACGCCATGTGGGATCTCAACGGACACCTATCACTATCAGCCGAGAAGACAGGTATATTATCCGCATGACCGTAATGGATCGTGCAACCACGTCACGAGCCGTGAGTTAAGAAACGGGGTCGTTTGGAAGACAACAAGTGTCTGCACGAACAGTTCGACGACGTTTGCAGCAGCATGGACTCTCAGCTCAGAGACTATGGCTGCGGCTTCCCTTGACGCTGCCTCATAGACAAGAGCGCCTTCAATGGTGTGATCAACGACGAACTTGGGCGCACGAATGGCGAGACGTCATCTTTTCAGATGCATCCAGGTTCTGTGTACAGCGTCATGATGGTCGCATCCGTGTTTGGCGGCCTCGTGGTGAACGCACACTGGCAGCGTGCATTCGTCATCGTCATACTGGCCCATCACCTGTCGTGATGGTATGGGGTGCCATTGAATACACGTCTCGGTCACTTCTTGTTCGCATTGACGATGCTTTGAACAGTGCACGTTACATTTCTTGTGTGTTACGACCCGTGGCTCTACCCCTTATTCGAGCTCTGCGAAACCCTACGTTTCAGCAGGATAATGCCCGACCGCATGTCGCCGGTATTGTACGGACCTTCCTTGATCCGGAACATGTTCGGCTGTTGCCCTGGCCAGCACGTTTTCCAGATCTTTCACCAATAGAAAACGTCTGGTCAATGGTTGCCGAGCGACTGGCTCGTCACCAAACGCCAGTCATTACTGTTGATGAACTGTGCCATCGTGTTGAAGCTGCATGGGCATCTGTACCTGAAAATGCAATCCAATCTCTGTTTGACTCAATACCCAGGCGTATAACTGCTGTTATTACTGCCAGAGGTGGTTGTTCTGGGTACTGATTTCTCAGGATCTATCCAGCCAAATTTTTTGAAAATTTAATCACTTGTTATTTCCAGTATAATATATTTGTCCAAAAAATATCATTTTATTATCTGCATTTTTTCCTGGTGTAGCAACTTTAATGACCAGTAGTGTAATTAACATTGGTTAGAAAGCATTATAAATAAGAAATTAATAGTTTTGAAAATGAATTTAAATATCATGAACTTTTATGTGTACACTGCAATTTGATTCGATTTTTGTAAATAGTTTGTAATTTCCTGGTTTATGGAACTGTAACTCAATTGAAAGAAAGTAAGGGCAAGTAATTTCCTTATATTATGTTTTTACTAAGAAATTTTCATTCTACTCCCGAACATTGTGTGTGTGCGTGATTTGCCAATCTAAAATTTCCTAAATAGTTAACTCATTAAACACAGGGATTTACAAAACAATAATACAATACAAAAAAGTCAACATTTAAATTTACAGTTACATACAATCAATTAATTAAGCACGGTTACATTGGACAAATTTAAACTCTAATTTCAAATTTCAATATGAACTAAACTTCAAATAAAGAGTAAAAGTAATATGGATACTCACCACAACCGTATTTAGCCACGTACCAACTAACAATTGGGACGATAGAGTGATGCAGTACGTGAAGAAAAGTAATTTGAGATTGTTTCTTTCGAAGTACGAAAAATACCTGTAAAAATATTTTTTTAATATGCAAAAAAAGCTAGTTTGTAAAATTTTTATAATCAACTTATCTGAAAAGCCTATTGTCAAAAATCTTATATTTACTATATAACATGTAACTTATATATACGCATATATAAATACATTATATATTTTCAAGAGCCGTATTCCAAATCTAAGGAACAATTTGTCACATACAATTGGCTTTAAAGACGTATCCTTCCTGCAGTGCTGTCTACCAACTCCTGGGAAACATAAAGCTGTGTTGGTGTGCCACTTGCCTATAGATGAGAGCAGATTGAAATGCTCGGGACAATCATAGCTCCCACCAGCAATAAAGATCACGATATGATTAGATTTTTTTCTTGTAAAATGACTTTTAACTGCGGGCATCCATCGGGAGTTATGTCTAGTGAACGGGCCGGACATAATGAGTGACAACAAGTTACTAGTGACGGGAATTTTAAAATGGCAGCAGAAATGTGCACAATGATCAGCATAGTTTCATTATATTTCAACTATTTATATATACTGGTTTATAATTCAAATCGAGGACATCGTTGATCAAATAAATAAAAATTTCGAAGTGATTGGTTTTTGAAGATTAATAATTTAGTAAAGGAATTCCCAAATGTTGCTCTAACTTCGTCTTACAGGATTGTCAATGGATAGCTTGTGTATCGGAATCTTTGTGCGAGGTGATTGCCAAAATTGCTCACCGATGAAGTGCAAATATCATCGAATGCACAGTGCATATAGCTTTTGTAGCTCTATTGACAGTATGGAAATGGTTTGTTTTCCCACATCGTTTCAGGAGACGAAACGTAGATGGTGTTTGACAAAGCAGATTCAAAACAACAGCCAATGCAGTGGCGTTATTCAGATTAACCAAACCAAAAATGTGTAAGCAATTACCGTATACGAAAAATAATTGCTACCATGTTTTGGGGACAAAAAAGGCATTATTTTGATCACTTTCATACCCATGGGACAACCATTATAGCTTATGTGTCCTGTGCAATGCTTACCGGTTTGAGACGTGCGATCTAAAATCGGTGCCTCGGGAAACTGCCACCTGGCATCCTCCTTCTGCAAGACACATCACCCCTGCATATCGCTGCCAAAACCAAAGAGAAGATTCAAAAGTATTATTGGGAACTTCTTGACAACCTTCCGTACAATCTCGATTTCACACCAAGCTAATATTTCATCTTCCTGTATTTGAAACCGTGGATTGTTGGACAATTTCAAACAGACGATGACTTCAATTTTTCGCGTTGTAGGTTCTTAAATGTGAAGTGCTTTTTTATAACATTTTCTTATTATTTTAATTATTAAAAAACAACTATATTTTTCTATTCAACTAAATATTTAATAACCACTTCTTTTATTCATTAAAATATTTTATGGGAAATCCATTTTTACGATAGCTAAAAATTAAAATATTAGTAGCAAGAATTAGTGATGACTTTAACTTTAAAGCAATAAGCAATACAAACGTTTTTAGCGCATTTGCTGTGATATAAATTTTACATATAAGTCATATTTTTTTATTGTAAAGCACAGAACTAAATAATTTGAATTTCTGAAGAACTCTCTAACTTATTTTTAGTGAACAATGAACTCTAAGTAGTTCTAAGATTTGATAAGGTTTAAAATGTCTGATTCTATAATTAGAAATCATATGTTTTAGTTGACATGTTTATAGCACTGATAGTAATTAGCTTAGAAAATAATTAACAAAACATAATCTAAAACTCAATGAATTATGAATTAATGAACAATAATATATGAAACGGTTTAACAAAAAATTCATTTATACTTACCGTGTCTAAAAGTTCTACATATTTTGTAAGATGAAATATATAACATGAAGTTACTACCTAAAAAAAGGAAATTATTAAACAGTATTATTAATAACAACCATATTTTAAATTAATAGTCCTTATGCATTTAAAAAATTAATGTTTTGAAAAGAAGTAAAAAAACTTAACTAATTTCGTATAAAAAATAAAAATAATAATTGGAAATAACAACACATTTCACATATTAAATAAAATGAAAAATATTATGTAATTATATACATACTTAAATTTAATTCATTTAAAAAATACACTAAAAATTATGAGTTATTTTGAATGATACTGAAAAATATTTTGCCGTTTTCAATTTCAAAATAACTTTAAATTCTATAACGAATATTATCAAACAAATAACAACTTTTCATAATTTTATGAGTTAAAAAAAGGGTAATTTTGATAACAACTTTTAATAATTTTATGAGTTGAAAAAAAGGGTAATTTTGTTGGTTAAAATGTTAATATGAATTTTGAAAAACAAAATATTTTATCGCATCAAAATTGTATTTTCATAAGCGATTGTAATTTTTTTTTTGGCAAATATTTAAAGCATAACAGGATGATGAGATATTTTTATGTGTATGTAATAATTACTATAATCTGTAAATAAAGCTTCATATAGTTGTCGAATGCAGAAATTTATAAATTTACTGAGAAATAATTTTGCAAAAAACATATTTGTTAAAATTATGACGATTATCATACGGAAAATTTAATGTATATAGTAAAACTCTGAGGAACAAATCATACTGAAAATAAAAATTCCTTGCAAATTTAATTATATATTGCGTATAAATATCTTCTTAACTATTATGCTTTAGTTTATATGAATATTTCGAATACTTCAAATGTATGTTTACTTTATTAAAATCAATTTCTCTTAAAAACTGATAAAAATCTACAATAACTTTGTGGATTAAGCTATATGTCATTAGCCATCACGTATGAAATAATAAGAGAGCTTAATTTACTAAAAATCATGTTACTAATTAAGTACAACCAGTTATGTGATACATAATGCCCGACATTATGAATAATATTTTAAAGTACTTGCCAACATTTTCCTGATATCCAGGAAACCAGGAAAAATACAAAAAGGCTTAAGAAGGATGTAATTAAACCCACCTTTTCATAACTAAGCGTCATGAAATCAGCTGTTATAACAGGAAACTCTACTTATTCAAAGATAATACTAAATGCTTCACATATTTAACAATGCTTAAAATATCGAAAACCAATTCTTTCAAATGAAAAAAATTGAATATCCTTATTACTAGTTTTTCTTTATAGCTCTTAATAATTTTTATTAAATTCTTTATATAATAATAATTTGATAAAATTATTAAAACTATACATATGTATATATACATATATATATGTGTGTGTGTAGCTTATTAAGAAAATTAGTAAAATTGTGTGATTTTGGTCACAAAATTTAATATTTCCTAATAATATGAATTTATTGGTGCAAGAATTTAAGAATTGAATTTACCAATAAACGTGCAAAAATATTTTATCAAATATAAAATTCGAGACGATATTAAAATCAATTTTTTATGTCACTTAAAATAAATTTTTTTATTCAAAATGTAAATAATATGAAATTTATGCTCTATTGAATTTTAAAAATAAAAATATAAATATATACATTTAACTAGATAAGCAGCCATGAAAATATACATTATTCACTTATTTTATATGCAGTAGTTATATATTCATCACAACTACTTTTAAAAATAAACATGCTGTTTATTATCCGAAAATTGTTTTGTCTAGATTCACAACAAAAATTTAGGTACCGTAATAAATATCCTGATGAGGATACTAACTGTTGGTCCCAGCAGATGGCACCACTATATGAGAGTATTATATACATAATAATATATAGTATATATGTATATCCTTCTCTTCAGTGCGTAGTGGGCCCATGTTTTAGAACCCTCTGCTGTGTTCTGATGCTATTATGATATCCCGTTTCGCTCTCTTTCAGTGAGAGTCATTTGTGATAGTTTGTTACATTATAGAATTAGTTAAATTATGCTTTATGTTTGTATCAAGTTAGTGCTTTAAAATATAAAAAGCAAACAAGTATGGATTTTATCTTATACTTTATATTTTCTATAAAGCAGCTATTGCACTTAATTTTTATACAAGCTAGATATTATGCGATAAAATATATCATTGTTTAAAATAAATCCAATGATACAGAAAAAAGTATAACAATTAAATTAATACCTCAGTCGTTACTGAAAATATAAAAAAAAATTATAATTAGAATAGTTACATAAATTACCCCAAAATTTTGTTTTATATTATATTTCTATCACCTTTCTTACACGTATATTTTCATGACATCTATATTATGGTTTTAATTATTAATGTCTTCATACACCATATCTTTTGGAAACGATTTTGTTTGAATAAATATTTTTTAATATCAATAATAAATTTATATCTATAAAAAAGTAAAGTTGTTTTTAATACTCAAATAAATTTAGCATTTTATTGCTAATATAATTATCTTAAGTATAATTATTTAATATCGGAAAAAAATTTCCATTAATATATATTTATAAATAAACATATCGCATGTGTGTAATATGTGTAATTTGTGACAAATTTAATGACACAACTCAATGATAAACATTTTAATACTGTGAAACGTGGCCTTTCGGTACAAGTATAGTGATCTTTGTTGCATTTTCTTAGTTTAGTTGATTAATTTTTAAATAATACTTATTATCTTCAGAATTAATAACTCAGAATTTTGACTTGGATTTCTTTATATCAGGAATATTCCTGAGATACATAAAAATGGAAACAGGGAAACATATTGTATAATGTAATGAACTGTCTTTTTATGTCCGATTATTTTTTGGAATCTATTGTAGCGAAATTACGAGTTTAATTAAAATGTGCTTGATAAAAATTGTATGAGATGTTAGTATACATACTGCTACAGCGCTGCTATCATTTGAATAATCAATGGGCTCACAGTACCAATTGTAGTTACTGAACCAGCCATTTAATGCAAACTGTAATATTATAAAAAATATATATTAAATTAATGTACTATTAACATAATATAAATAAAAAAATGTATATGATCTTATACATATGTCGTACATGCATGCATACATACACCCATATGTGTGTGTACATATATGTTAAAATAAATACTGATTTTAAAAATTTATCCAAAAACATAAGCAAGTGACGGCTTTTTTTGTAAAAATGCAGATACCCCTCTGAGTTTAAATGTACATCGTTAGCATTTTACATACATTTTATATGACATTATTCACGAAAAATCTAATATTTATTTATCTTAAAATACTTTTGCTGATGGCCTATTTTATTAGTCAGACAAAAAAGATCTAATTTTGTAAAAAAAATGCCTAATTCAAAATTATTTTTTGTCTTATAAGAGAGAGAATGGGTATATATTGGTGATAACTTTTTAATTTAACTGTCAACATGACCCCATTTCAATTCATCTATAAGTGATTAACATTAAATTTAAATTAATCTCGATTTTACATGAATATACGAAATTTAAATAAATGTATGATTTTAAACTTTATGATTCAAAGATATTTATATTTGTGAAATAAGATTTTAAGTAGGTAGAAAGTGTTTTTATTGGGTGAAATGATTTATTATTGAACATTTTTCCACTCAACTCCCAATAATTTAAAATTTATAACTAAGAAACTGCACAAGCTTTTTGAATTAATCTAAAGATTCAAGTGAAATACGCTTTTAGGATTATGCAAAGTGCACTGGCAAAATCAAATTTTTTTTCACTGGTTCAAAGAGGTGAGTGGTAAAAGTCGTTTCAACAATTACACTATTCAAAATTTTGATCAATATTTAGAAAAAAAGAACCGAATTTAAATTGATTTAAATAAGATACAAATCCATGGTACTTTGTAAATCAAATAATTAAATGTCATGATAATTTAAATACAATTTTATGATAGTTAAAAAGATGTTAAAATTTCTTCGTATAATACATTATCTTCTTGATTTATGATTATTAAAAATTTTCACGAAATTGCAAGTCCTTTCTGGTTTCCCTATCGATTGTTTATATGAAAGTAATTTATGCATCAAAGAGTCATTAGTATTCTTTGTTATTACATTTGTTTTTACTAAAACTGGCACCTGTAGTAAAGAAAGCATGAATTATTGAACAGGGTCCTTACTAGCTTAACTTTTAGTCACCTATCACGCTATGTTTCGACAAATTAGCATAGAATAAAAGTTTTATTTTTTTTTTGTAAGTATCCTATAAATTAAGCATTTTTAATTTAGTAAAAGTTAGATTTAACAACAGACGTTGATCCAAAAAAGCTGTTCAATAATCTTCCTTTTAACTTTCCTCAACACAAATTAGTTTGAGATCTAACTATGGATAAAATTGTCTAAAATGTTAAAAAAAAAAATACTTATAACTAAAGAAAAGCAGAAAAAAATAACTAGAAACTAAGGAAAAAAATAAGAAATTAGTTGTAATTAAGGATAATTTTAAAACAAAAAATAATTTATATTTTACTTACGGTTATCCTGCTTAATAGCTGCATTGTAATCAAGTAAAATTATTGAAATTAGATCTGCTATTTTTTCAAAGATCTATTCTGGTATCATATAAATAGAGGTAAATCACGAAAGTAAAAAGTTGGAGACAAACATCATTAATTGATACATAGAAAACCTTAGAGATAAATATGTATTTATTGTATTTTTACATACATATGTATTAAAACTATTTCATTTTTTCTTCAAACTTTGATCATATGAAAACAGGGTAGAAATGGATAACATATTCCCCAATTATATTACAATTTTATTTCACTAGTGCTTCTTAGAGTTCCATACTCTATGGCAAGTGTATTAGTTATTCAACATCAGTTAACATGATTAAGTCATATAAACAGGATAATGAATTTTCAAATTGATAAATATTATTTAATTGGAAATTTTTAAATTTGATATCCATCCGACATATTCATTATAATCATGTTTCAACAATATTCAGTTCTTCTTGGAAATAAACCTTAGTTGGGTACTTTGTCTAAAAGTAATTATCATTCTATACTTCATTAATGAATAATTTGTAGAGAATTTGAACTGAATATTTTTATTGTATTCCCAGAATAACATAACTGAGAATAGCAAGATGCATAAAAATCCTTCTGCTCAGGTTGATTATCATTAGTTATGATATTTTCCAAAAATAACTATTATTTAAGCAAATTTCAAAGGGGATGAAATTTTTAGAGAAATGTAATACATGTATTAAATAAATATATCTGCAATAAAATTGTTTAATTTATTTAAAAACATTTGAAATTTATAAGTTTTGCAGTTTTATGTTCTTGTAAGAAAATGTAAACCAAGGATGTTAAACTCGTAGCATGGAGGTTGTAAGTTTCTAACAACAATTACATTTTCGGTATAAATTAAAAAATCAACGTAGTTCAGTTTTGAAATATTTTGATATAAATACAAATATTGAGTAAAACTAATCAAACTTTGTTTGACTTATACTATATATATTTGTAATGTGAGCTACAGGATAAAATTTAACTATGATAGCTACTTTAATAAATTTCCACCTTATTCTAGGGATGTATTTGAATCTATTAAGATATTTCACATAGATTCCCTAAAAATAATATCTTAATGTGTAATATTGTTTGTGCAATTCTATCCGTTCAAGAAAAAATATTTTACTACACCAAACGGTCTATGAAGGTTTTTTTGTAAAAATTTAATTAAAAAGAAAAAATTTAAAAAATTGTTATGGTGAAATTGATCAATAACCTACCAGTGAAGTTCATTTAGAATCTACAGAAATATTTTTTTACATCAAACTTGGCTAATTTAACATATATCATTTAAAATAATTTGCTATTACCTAAGGTATTTTAAAAGCAATAATTATAAATACCTTACAGACATGTGGATTAAGAATATTAGTTATAAAATAAATGCTAAGTTTTTTTTATTCATGTCAATTAATAAGAACATTAAAATCTTATTGTATGTTGGTGATCTTGCATGCCACCAATACGGGATAACATTTGAATAATTATTTCTAGACTTTCAGGAATAATTAACATAAAATCCAATTAAATATGTAGCTATAAGTTTTGGAAAGAAACGGATATACATTTTGGAAAAATGAGGAAAACTTTAGACAATTTTAGTTTCAGATCAAATTTTCTAAGCAAAGAAAATAAATGGTAATAATCAAGGTTAAAATTTTTCTTTCCCATTGACAATTTTTCTTCTTTGTTTACACATTCGCACAATTTATTTTTATCTATATTTCTTTTATTTATCAACATTTTTTGTCTCAAGGGCTAATTTACATGGATCATTCAGATTAATGTAAATTCTCAAGCGTTTCAACAATCCAGTCCAGAGATCGGAATCAAATCCGCAATTATTTATCTGAAAGCAAAAACTAACTATTCAATTTGATTTCCTATCCTATTATCAATATTATTTTGACGATAAGTTGTAGATTATTAGTTAAGGACAATTAAGTTTAAGAATACTATCGATAAAATTTTTTCTCGAAATCTGAAACTTATAATCCTTTTTATATATTAAAAATAAATTCGTAGTAAATTAATAAAAATATTGCCTCAAATAAATGTGATACATCAAATAATTTATGGTTGCTATTCATCTCTTTGCAAAATGAAAACAAACTGTAAAACTTAAGCTTTAAAATGCTGTAGGATAAATTTTCGAAACAAACAAATAACGTAAGTCAAAGAAAATAGCTAAATTTTTATAGGAATATTTTTATACTCACCTTTAGAAATAGCCACAAATTTAAGCTTACAATCAAGATATTATAAAGAATCATATGCTTCTTGAGTTCAAAAGGTTGTTTACTTTCCATCCATTTTGGACCAATAATTGTAACAAACGTGATATAAATGCCAGAAATGATAAATGTTGTATTTGGAGATGTCATCAAGAACCAGTCTATTACTCGAGGATCTAGAAAAAAAATGTAATGTGCTAGATTGATAAATCTGAAACCAGTACAACTATTCTTTCCATACAATTTATTAAATTTTTGTCGCCGAATTAGATACTGAATTCTCTTTATTATCATTTCGTTTTAAGATTTTATCATTTTACTTTCGAGTTCTTTCAATCAAAAATAATTGATTATCAATTTCTGGTTTCAGGCATTTAGCTTCCGGGGTTGATTTAGATCAACATCAGAATCTTCTCAAAACCACAGAAAGTAGTTAACATTCTTTTTTTCTATCTGGAGACTGAGATTTTACCATTAAGGGTCATTAATTAACTTTTAATATTTTTCCTCTAGAATTTCCCGAAAACTTCTTGAAGGAGAGAATCTAAGGATAATTTTCTATGAGAATTGATGAACCTACCAAAAGGAATGATGAGCCTACCTATCATTCTAATATCATCAGTAATAGAACCTGTCAGTAATATATGATGTGATGAAATATGATAGACTTATGTGATGAAGGTTATCACCTTCATCACATAAGTATATCATTTTAAAGTATTACAAAAAATTGCTCCTCTTAAAAAATCTTTTAAATTTTGTTTGCGCCAAGTGATGAGAACAGAAAATTTTTGTAGTAATTAATATTCTCGATAATTTTAGATTATTTTCCTTGAAAAACTAAGAGAGTACTTTATTAAACAAAAGCTGTTTTTAAAACTCTGTACCAAAATGAGATCCAGATGGTAAATAGCATTTAGGTGAATCTTGCTATTTTTACTATTTTTTCTATCGATATATTAAATTATCTATTCAAAGAAACTGATGAACTGTTAATCTTTATTGTCAACATTTTTTGCATCGAAGAGTCTGTAACTCTTTCCGAATATTTCATTACTATCCTACCTTAACTTGATTCTGATATATAATCAGTTTCTTCAATTTCTCTTTGATGATTAGAGTTTTTATTTAAAGGCCAAGATAAAATCTGGCCCATAATCAAGGTCATGTGCATTAAAAACATTGGTCTTAATATAACTTGACATTTTTCCTAAAAAACTATGCTTGAAAATATCAATTACCATTTACTCTAACAGGTTTGTCAATAACTTCGGAGAAACTATCACAACTTCTATGCATTTCAACATTGTCATATGTGACCAATCTACAGTACAAATTTTACATGAAAGATTAAAATTTCTTCAGTTTTTAAAATCATGTATTTGAAGAATTTTTTTTTTGAATATTTGTAAGGAAGGAAGCATTTAAGAACAGCAATTATGTTAGCTTAATCTGTTCATGCATTTATTGCATACATATATAAAATTTATTTTTTTAAATTTAATCAATCAATTATAACTTACATTTGTTATTTACAACAAATCTAAGTTATAATTGATTGATTAAACATAGATTTACAGTTATTTTATAAGAATTTTTATCACGCATTATGTTTCGAAGACCCTTTTTTCCCGTTTATATTCATAAAAACCACATTTTATTTGCATTTAATAACACTAATATTTTTATAAAATTAGTTAAATTTTCAAATATTTCATCAGCTTTTAGTGATATATTTCATTCAATATTTTTTTAAATATTTCATATTAAGTATAATGACACTTTGAAATAAAAATATCATCTGCTTTTCTTCTTTTAACTATGACATAACTAGAGATTCAATGAAGAGTTTAAAAAAAATAATTCTAAGTTTATTATAATAGTTTTAATCTTTCACGAGTCTTTAACCGCAGATTAAAAACTGTGCCATTTAATAATCCAAGATAAAAAAAAATGCGAATAAAACACAAAAACAAATATGATAGACTTAAATAAAACAAAATTATATAATTCGGTTGTAATAAATGCATAAAATTTTAAATTTTCAAAATACTAACTAAATAGCAGGCCTTACAGAAAATATGTGTTATAATTAACAAACGCATAACATCAAAATATAAATACATAACTTTGGTGGAGATTAAATATATTCTGTAATCATCTATTATATTTTATGAATAAAGTTAAAAGCATAATAATTTTTGTATATATTGTGGAATTCTATACATCAGTTTTTTTTCCCCCTTATACTTCTTAAATTGAAATTTCGTTTAATTCTACAAAATTTAGAATTATGAAAACTTAATCATATAAATTAAATCAGAATTAAATAATTTTTCAAGAGAATTATTGAGGACTTAAATATTAAATTAATATTACAAATTCTTTGAATATTAAAATTTTGGAAATAACTTTAAAATGAAGTGGATGATAATTTAAATTAATATTGAAATTAATAAGAATAGTGATTTAAAATGAAATAAAACCTTTTATCGTAAAAATTTAATTTTAGTTGTAAATTTTGATATTAATATTCAGAATGTTAGAATTAAAATTATCTTTCGCACACTGAATATACGAATCCTATATCTTGTATGGAATAGACAAAAAATATTACACATGTGAAATATATATTAAAATTTTCATATAGATTATATTCATTAAAAATTTTAATATTAATTTTAAAATTTTAATACTTAAATAATAGATTAATTAAATACGCAACTATGCACTTTTAATATATCAATCCTTTTCATCATTATTAGTGTCAGAATTTTACCAAAAAAAGATCCTGAATAGAATTACTGGATAATAATAAACTGAAATGAATTTTCTTACATTTAATTGTTATATACATATAATTACATTATTAGAATTAATCCCATTTTTCCTAAATCACTTCTTAATTACAATCGCTTTTTAATACGAGATTATAAATAAATATAAATAAATTCATTCATAATTAATAAATGAGATAATAAATAAATTCATAATTTTCATTTAAATTCTTTATACATTCTTACCTCCGTTTCTTAAGGCATATTCAGCCTCTACTTCCATTTTCGCAATTCTAGTTACGTATGAGATCCTTCAAAATGAAATAACTAGTCCAGAAGTGCCAAACTAAAACAGGTCTTTTCTAATCCAGAAGTGCCTTTATCATCTTTATAAATCTTTGGAGAAAGTATCGTAAAATAGTCACCATTTTTATTATAGTTTTATTTAAGCTGTTAGAACTATTTACATACAGCAGAATGGCACGAAACGGAAAGCAAATTTTATTTGATGTTTGCGAAAGACAGACAAAAATTTTAATAATGATGTATGCATTTGAGGTAACCTCGAATATGGATTAACCAAATGTAAATCAGGTAGAATTGTGGAGGAAATATTTTAAAAGCATTCTCAATCTTAGCATAAATATTCATTTATCCCTTTTTCTGATATAATAATTTGAATTATGGGATGCTTTGTGAACTTTTACTTGGAGATGTACCAAATTAATTACGGATTGCGTTTCATCAGATTTTTAATACAAGATAAATTTTCATAACATAAACCTTTAGTATTTCTGATATGCTTTTGGATATTGAGTTATACTCTACATCCGTTATATTCAGTTTTACGTTTCCGTTGAACACCTCAGTTAATAAGGAGAATAACACACATTGTGTTGCATATTGCATTCACAGATTGCATTCTACAGATTTTGTACAAGACAAAATTTCATAATATAAATCAATAGTATTTCTAATATGTTTTTGGATATGGATTTGTACTCTACATCCGTTACATTTAATTTTACGTTTCCGTTGAAAATCTTAAATAATAAGGAAAATAACCGTAAATAAATCCGCTTCTATTTTACATTGCACCGATGAACATATAAGAATACTTCGTTTCTCAGATAGATATTTGCTTTATTTGTTTAAGAAGTTGATTAAAATTTTGATATATTAATAGTGCTCGTGAAATTGCTCGTGCTCATAGGAATTGTTCGTGCTTTGATTAAGCTTGCGGTTTCTATTGCGTTTGGTCATTTTCTACTGACCGTATAAAGTAATGATTAATCAATACTTATAAAACACAAGGAAACTTAGTTTTTTTCTTGAGAATGCTGATCAAAATTCCCCAGCAAGAAAATTCATCCCAAAATGTTTAGATTATTTAACACAACACCAAAATTATTCCATTTCTATTCAAAGACTATTCCTAAGCATTAATGTTAATGTCATAAATGTTTTACTTTAAAAGTTATCCTTCTTATAGAAAAATGACTCTTTTGTTGTTGTCGTGTGCCAGTCAGGCTGGCAATATGGGGTGCGCTGCTCCACTTTTTCAACTGAACTTTTTCAACTTTGGTGTGGATTCCGACTTCCTCAGTACTCACATGCCATAGGTACCCGTTTATAGGGTAGGCAACCATTCACACACACACAAAGAAAGGACAAAGACAAGAAAGAGAGAGGGAGAAAGTACATCCATGCCCGAGCCAGGATTCGAACCCAGGTCCCACCCATCTGTAATCAGGTACGCTAACCACTAGACAAGATGGGCGGCAATGACTCTTTTAATATAAAACTTTAGATTAAGGACTGAAATATCTAATAGAAAATAATCCAGTGAAAAACTGATTCACTGGATTATTTTCTATTAGATATTTATACTGATTATTATGGGAGATACAGGTATTTATTGAAGGTATTTATACTGATTATTATGGGAGATACAGGATGGGCGGCAATGACTCTTTTAATATAAAACTTTAGATTAAGGACTAAAATATCTAATAGAAAATAATCCAGTGAAAAACTGATTCACTGGATTATTTTCTATTAGATATTTATACTGATTATTATGGGAGATACAGGATGGGCGGCAATGACTCTTTTAATATAAAACTTTAGATTAAGAACTGAAATATCTAATAGAAAATAATCCAGTGAAAAACTGATTCTTTCTTTCAAATATACCGCCATAAAATTCTAAATCCATTGAAAATCTTAAGAATAAGTGTAATATTTAAAAGAACATAATAGTTGCAAATGAAATAATTTTAATCTATAATCATCGTAATGAGACATTACATTTTATTTCTCTTTTTCTTTATAATATTGAACCTTTCAAATTAATATAAAGACCACATTTTTAACTTTTTATGTAAGAAATGGAGTTATGAAAAAATATATTTTTGACTTGACAACAAATATGATAAATTATGCATTCTTAAAATGCCTAGTGATTTCATGCACTAGGCATTTTAAGGAAAACGTTTTGAATAATCAGAATTTTGTAAAATAGAAGTATATCAAAATAAAAAGTTTATTTTCATTTTTTTCTTTTATTTATTTTTAGCAGCAAGTATTAGGCGTAATTAGCAATTATTTTAATGATGGTCTGTTTTTTTAATGTTATATGTGTTAAAAGCACACATACTACAAAAATTCCCAATAAAAGAACCTCCTTAACAATAATATCTCAAATATTAAATAAAATAATATAAGTGAGAGGAATTTAAATTGAAGGTATTTATACTGATTATTATGAGAGATACAACGAACTAAAATACTTTTGTGCATCAATTTATTATAATTATCTCCTGTAGATTATGTGTTATTTTAATACATCAAATGGTAAAAAGCATTAAACGTACAAAGGTGTCCAAATTAACTCTCTTTGATCAAGTTGTGGCAGAGGATATAGCAGAATGACATTTTAGAGAAACTTTTGGTATTACATATTGTACCGAATAAAACAACTCTTGCCTTTATGTCAGTAACTTTTGATATTTCTTATAGTACCGAATAAACCAACTCTTGCCTTTATGTCAGTAACTTTTGAAATTCCTTAAAGTATCGAGTAAAACCAACTCTTGCCTTTATGCCTGTAACTAATGAGAATTTAATTCATGAGATGTGGCTGTTGATGATTGTTAACCCTTGTTTGCTCTAATATTTTCATGTAAAGAATCTTTAAAAAACAAAGTGAAAATTCATTTTTAGAATTATATTTTTAAATTGATATGGTGACAATCATTGCATCATTTATTAATAAATTGGTCACATTAAATAATTGTTAACTTCCGATCTAAGGTATTCAGAATATTAGTTAAAGAAACATACCTTTGAATTTATATGGTATCAAATTTGTTCGTATTTTTGAGTTTTGTTTGAAAAATTTAATATAAATATTTATTAATCTTTTGAGATCTTGGTTAATACACATTGTAGAATGAAAAGTGAAGAATTATCTTTATCTATGCTAGTGAAGCATACTCAAATAACTTGAAATTCATAGCTGATTGAAAATTAAATTTTTCTCCTTTTGTTTGATTCTTGATGTATGTAATTCAAAATTCTGCTATTCCAAATGATCATGTTTTTACTGAGAATGCCAGGATAATCTAAAGGCCTAAGTAATCTTGTAGACTCAGTTGGCATCAGATTAACAAATCAGTCTTTAAAATCAATTACGTGGAACCCGTATAAAAAGACGAGAATATGCAATGTTCAATAAGGAAAAAATATCTGATTTTTTTTCTTAAGTTAAAGAGATTCCTAGTAAACTTTAGTATTAAGTATCAGCTCACGAACTTTTTTATCTGTTGTAGCGTTGTCTCTATCTTCTTACATAGCCTTACATAGTAGGAATTTAATAATCACCTTACATAGTAGGGATTTGATAAAACAACGTACTATAAGTATGTGAGTGACACGTGAAGAATCAATTAAAGGTCAATGCTTTTTTTATCAAGTACTTATGCAACTTCATTTACTTCTTAACTTTGGTGGGTTTTTGTTCATCTGAATCTTATATGATATACAATTGTTAGGAGGTCTTACTTTTCTCATACTAATAAGTATTTGTTAAGAAGAGACAGGTTAAAGATTTAGGGTATACCTGGTAAATTGACTAGCTGTTTGCCGAAAAGCATTGTAATGATGATATTTGAATGGTTTTCTATAAATCATTATCTTCAGTCTGATATATTGTGTTAACAGACTCAATCAAAATACTAATGGTAATTTGTAAATCATGTTCTGAATACACCATTTTTAGTGATCGTACTTTTTCTTAATAACTGAGTCATCTGTATCTATTATCAGATATCCTTCAACGAAACTTTGCATATTGGTCCCATTTCCGTCCCATTTCAAATTGGAGACATCCCATTTTGGTTAATAATTTTTTCCGCGACATAAAAAACTCAAGATGAATGCTTTCTCTTTTTATTATTTCTTCAATCATACTGAATATTGGAAATATCTGATCCAATTCACAAGGAATGTGAGTATACTTTTCCAAGGAAACTTATTTGTGGTGGGAATGAGGTATACCAGGTATAACTTCAAAGCTGAAGTTAGAGTTTTACCAAATGAACCCGTTGTATTTAGTAAAATTATATTGTGTATTGAAGAAAGTACTGCCACTCACCCTGTCTATTGACCATCGTGCCAGACTGCTGATAGGGAGTTCCTGGGTTCGAATCCTAATTCGGTCATGGATGTACTTTATCTTTATCTCTCACCTGTCTTTGTCCTTTCCTTGTGTGAATGGTTGCCTACCCTATGAAGGGTATCTATGGCATGTACGCATTTAGGAAGATGGACTTCACACCAAATTATGATTCAGTTTGAAACTTAACGCAGCACACCCCATATTGCCCGCATGGCTGGAACTCGACAAAAAAAGCTCTTGTTTTGCTTTTAGGGTTGTTTCCCAAATTGCAACTTTTTCTTAACCAGAACTCGAACACTTTTGACCATCTCAACAATAAATATTTCATTATATAAAGTAGCATTCATATAATTTTTTTTAATTTTGAAATTATTAATGAGAGGTTGCTCTTTAAATTTAAGTTAGTATACTTTTGATGGATTCCACACGTTAATAAAATTTTTCTTTAAGATTAATCTTTTTACTAAGTAGAACTTTTACTGAATTAATTATGAATTCTATTTTCAAATAGTTACTGATAAGGATAACAAATTTTTAATGTACTTACATCTTAAAAATATTATTACA
>JAPDSC010092623.1:0-16036 GCA_026290005.1 Latrodectus geometricus | reverse complement strand
ATATATATATATATATATATATATATATATATATATATTGCAGAATTTCTTCTGGAATTGGTAATGGATTCTACAATAATATAATAAGACAATTTTAACCCACTAAAGCTTCTTTGAATGTCTTAAACACATTTTTTTAATATTTTGTTAAAATATTAATTTATATCATTTAATTTCTTAATGTAATCAAATACAGTTTTATTGTTAGAAACAATCACTATCACCACTGAAAATTAAAATTTTATTGTAAAAAATGGAGAATCTTTTCATTTTCTTTGAAATCCAATTTCTTATAAAGAAATTTTGAAATGCTCATTTAAATCTATATATGTATACAATGTTATTAAGATGGTATATAAATTTGTAATATTGGAAATCTGCTGGAGTTAACATTTGCCATAAAAATATAAATTTTGATGAAATATTTGTTTTAAGTACTTAGAATAGTTTATTGATGAATTTTATACTTTATAATGCTTGTCAATATTGTTATATAAAATTTTGTTTAATACATGTTTTTTTCCCAAATATTGTGCATGTTTACCGATAAAAATAACTGATAATAACATTTATATAAAGAACATAAGAATTTGCGGGAATTGATATATGCATAAAAGAGAAATATAAGTCTAGATAAAAGTTAATTAGGCATATAAAGAATGCTTTGAAATGTTTCTATTTTATAGCTATCGAGAATTAGTATATGCAAAAAAGAGAAATATAAATCTAGAGAAAACTCAATTAGGCTGAATAAGATTTCTTTGGAATAACATGGTAAATTTTCTTATGGTTGATAATTTTATTTTATACCATTTTATAATTATATATTACTTGAAGTTTTCAGTCCAAAATTACTTTTTACATTTTTTAAGATTAAAATACAGATATATTTACATAATAAGTAAAATGATTAATATACATAACACATTTGTTAAAAAATTATAAAGAAATAAATTTGAAATATATGATATACTTTTAATGCAACTTGTGGTAAATAATCCACCACAATTTAACCTTTAATTTAATCGATTTTTCTTTTGAAATACTTTATGCAGATAAAAATGAAAATGATATCAGTAATATTTTATGCAGATGCACAGATAAAAATGAGTAAAAGTCAATTTCACCAACTACTTATCAACATCTTGATTACTTTTTCTCATTATTCCGTATAGCACGAATTCATCTTATAAATGCTTTGCAATTTCATAACTTCTAATTATGTGAGATGATGAAATATCGCTATTTATTTCTTTTCGTAACGTAATAACTACCACCGAGTATGTGCATGGTTATTATTTATTTAATATTTTTTTGCTTAAATTTTTTATATCGATGTGTAATAATTTTCATTCATAAAACTAAATATTTTACAATCATTTGTAATATAATTATTTTATAATTTAACGAATTTATTTGAGATAAATTATCTATATTTAAAAATATTTTAAAATATTCAGAAAAATAAATTAAAAATTTATTGTAGACTTAATAAAATAATATGAAAAAATAAAATAATAAATGTATAAAAAAATAATATAACATTAGTCATTTAATGAGAAAGTTTATTTTTCCGCAGCAAATGTTCATACAAATCAACCTTCAATTTCATCTTGAGCAAACATGACATCTAACAAAAATACTAATGACGATTAAAGTTGTATGTGTATTGATTAGATAGCTACAAAGCATATAATTTAATTATTTGAGAAATAAGAATTAAAAAATACATATATTAAATTAATATTCAACACATTTAAATTTTAAACTGTTTTGTAAAATTTCTCCAAGGCGTACAATGATTTCTAGAAAACAAAATATCTGAAATTGGAATGTTACGCTTGCCAGTAAATAAAAGGAATATCCCATTGAAATTTTCTGGAGGGCAATATAAATAGAAACCAAGCCCATTACACTGAAATTGAATTTCTTTTTCTGGGATAGCAAAATTGAAATGTTTACCATTGAAATAACACGGAACGTAAACATGTACTGATGTCTTCAAATGTGTAACTTAGTAAATTACCTTTGAAGCCCAAAAAGATAGCCAATCAAAATATCTAGAGAAGCACAGATCGACAAAATATAAGCTATGATAATTTCATATCTAAAATATGCTGTCAAATTGACAGATTACTTAAGGAATTTTATATTAGAAACTAAATATACAATATCTTGCATTTTTTTATTGATATATTCAAAGTGAAACTATTATAAAAATATTATATACCCTTATTTATTTTACTTAATAACGAAATAATAGTATTCAAATAAATGCTATACAAGAAATAATTAAATCCCTTAATGCATTTTACATAATTTTATACTCTAAATGTCTATGAATTACTTATTCTCAAAAATTAATTACTGAAAAATATTATAAGATGTAATATAAATGTACTATCAAACAATTTCATATTTTTAAACCTAAATAAATTTACTTTTAAAATCATAAAAAGTGAAATAAGAATATTCTTAAGTATTCTTGGTGCACAAATTTAATCAATTTATTTCTGTCTGGATGAGGAAGTGCGCCACACTATTTATTTATTGCTTAAATTGTTGTAATTTCAAATTGAAAGCATGTGTCTATCTAATACTTAGGCATTTTTATTTGTGAAAGAATATTTAAAGTACAAATAAAAATGTAAGGCATCGCTCTAAATTTTGCTAAGAGATATAATTAATGAAAGTCAGATTTTCTTAAGAAATCCATCAGATGAAATCAAAAACTATTTATTGAAAATACAGCAAATTGACTATAAAACTGTTAAATAAAGCAAATAAGAACTCTTTACGTGGCACGGCAGCCGTATAATCCATTTTGCAAAGTTTTGAGTTAGTTGGTAATTTTAGTGGATTTTCTTCTTTATTTGGCAACCTGATCCTTATGGCGTCCTAGAGATGGATAATGATATACAAAATTGTATCGATAATATTACCGAAAGTAGTGAATTCGAATCCAGGCTCAGCCGAAGATCCGTCGTGCTCACTAATGATGACTGGGACAGGTAAGATATGCTGAGGTCACAATATCCTCCATAATCCCTTCCAAATTAATACCACTAGGGATGATTAGAGCCGGGAAATTTCAATCTCTAAATTGGAAGATCCAGATGGTGCTGCCATCTATGATCTAAAATCGTACTTCTACCTTCATATGAGGGTACACTGTTTAAAAACAGAAAACGCTCTTTCTGACTTCATTCGCCAGTCCTGGACGGAAGGCCTTGGCTATGCCAAGTGTCATAAGTAACAGCAAATACATACATAATCATATTGATATACATTCATATCTTTCTGAAACCAAATCTTAAGTATTCCATGTCATAGATTATAGTATTTCGATATTTATATATAGTAACAGTCAGCTTCTAAAACAATTAGACAAAATAAATGTTACTTTTTAAATATTACAATTCAGATTTTATTTAAAAGTTAAAAAAAAAACCTTTTACAAACCTGTGAAAATATATGATTTTCGTTTTTTAAAATATTTTTACCCATTAAAATATAAATTAATGTTGTTTAAGAAATCAAATCAAGTAAAACTTCTTTAAAAATCTAATTGCATAGAAATCAAAAAATGTGAAACTAAACTTTAAATTTGTATTTTAATCCTTTTAGCATTCAGTTATCAAAACAAAATTTCATTTAAATCATTCTGATTTAAATTAATTCCTTAAGTACTTTAAAAGACATCGTTGTCAAATACTTTAAGTGTCATTATAGTTAGAAAAAAGTGTATCCCTTCTTAAAAATAAAACCCTACATTTAAATGATAACCAAAATTAATTAAGCACAAATAATTTTAAAACCAAAATAGTCTTCAATGAGCACAAAAAAATTCAAAGGATAATTTTCTCATTGAAAATTCCTGAACAAAAGCATACTCAAACAGTTTCTGTCAAATACTTTAAAGTATGCAAAGAATAAAAGTGGTCCTTACTGCTACAGAAAGAAACTAAATAGAAAAGTAAAGAAAATTATAGACTCAAAAAACCTAAGAATAATTGCTTTCAGACTATTCAAATAAGCAATTTTGTTTCTATTTCATTGATAAAAGTGTTAGGAAAAAATACAAGAATAGAAGTACAATACAAATATTAAAAAAGTTAAAAAGTGTCACAATCAATGTGTCTAAGAGACATTTAAAGCTTAACCATGACAATTTTCTACATTTTAAAAGAAGGAATAGTTATTTAAACGATTTGTTATCAGAAATGTATTTAAAACTTTGTTTGTAAAGAAAAAATACTGAAAAATTAATCTCAATTCAGTAATCAATTAGAAAAAATTCAAAAAAACATTTAATTCAAAGCTTTCCTGTGTGTATAAAAGTAATAAAAATGAATAATTATATTCGCGCACTAATTACTACTTGATTGGATTTATGACATGATCATTTTTGAGAACATGAAAAACATGCAAATATAGATATTTTTCTGACATTCAGACGAAAATATTTCCCTTTCATAAAGAAAAGTTCATTTATAAAATAATTTTGACAAATATATTTATTTTATTTGTTTCGTTATACATATTTTTAAAATGAATATGCTTAAAATATATATATATATAGTTTCACAGATGTTAAATTAAAAAAAAATAAAATTATTTTCTACCAATTTGTTTACCAATTGTTTGGTCTTTAAAATCAAAATTATTCTTAGAACATTTTATACAAAATTAGGAGTTATAAATATCGAATAACTTTTAATAAATCAAATATAATAAACCAAATATATCTATGAATAACACAAACAGATTATTATTCTTTGTCTTCAAAGTTAATGTTAGATATACCATTGTTAATGATGGATTGTTATTATTGTAACGATTGTAGGAAGTTATTATTAAGAATAGATATTTACTTTTATTTACCACTATAGATAGAAAATTAATTTATATATTTAATTTACAATTTAAAATTTATAAGACCGGTTTGAAAACTTGAATTCAAATTACAATCTTGATTGCCTAAAACTCTTTTTATAAATTTTTATAAAAAATGTTTCTTAATTTTATATAGTTACTTATAAATTGTTTTCAGTAATTATTTATGATTGTGAAATCCTCATTATAAAAATAAGTTAATACTTTTTAGCTAAATGTACAATGTAAAAATTTATTATCTAATAGTTCTTATAAATATACAAAACTGGTAAATAAATTTTATTTGCAAGATAAAAGCATCTATTCCTAATAGCAGTAAATAAAACATTGCAATTTCTAAATATGTCATTAAAAACTATTCTGCTGCTAAAAATATATTTTCCTAATTGTGAATTCCACGTTATAAAAATAAGTCCTAATATTCTTTAGCGAATTATAAATGTAAAATAGTATTATTTACCAATAGTTCTTTTTAATTTTATTTACAATATAAAAACATCTGTTCATAATAGCAGTAAATAAATTATTGCAATTTCTAAATATGTCATTAAAAACCATTATGCTGCTAAAATTATATTTTTCTGATTGTGAAATCCACGTTATAAAATAAGTCATACTTTTTAGTGAATTATACACTGTAAAATATATCTACCTATAGTTCTTATAAAAATATAATGCTGATAAATGATATTTACATTTATTTACATAATAAAAGAATCTATTCTTAATAGCACAGTTCATTGAACATTGCAATTTCTAAATATATCATTAAAAATCATTGTGCAGTTAAAGCCAACTACATCTAGTCAAATTTCACGTATTTTAAATAGGTTTTTGCTTGTAAATTCAATTTGTTTTATTTCATTCAAAGAGCAAATGCACAACAGGCTGTATTCAAATGGGAGGTATTAATGCAGAAATATCAAAAAATCTTTGACAGCTGGGACATTAGTTTGTAGCATGTCAGATTGAATACATGTTATTATATGGTATTTTGTAATCTCCCACTGTGCTTAAGCTTAATACCATTTAAAAGTCTACAGATAAAAACAAAGCAGATGATTAAATATCTAGAAGAAATCTGTTGCCCATAGGGACTTTAAATCTGAAATATTCATCAATCTTCTCTAGCTAAGAAATCATCGCGTAAAATATACAAAAATTAACGTTCCGTCAGAAAAAAATAATTAGAAAGAAAATACCTGAGTGACATGTAAATTTGACATTTCTTTCTTTCCTGAAATAAATTACCTTTTCATTCTCCGACACTTTGAAATTAAAGATTTCAACGAAAATAATAGTATCTGTTTAATTCCATTCTAATGTATTCAGTATTGTTGTATTTTACGTTCTAATGAATAAAAATCATCATTCTAATGTATTCATTATGATTATTTAGCATTTTTGTAATTGGCTCTTGGTATCTTTAAAAAATAACTAATGAAGAAAAATGTAATGAATACATACCAAATTAAGTTAAAAGGTTTATGTAATCACTCTTAGAGTACATAATATGTTTTACTATGGCTAATGTATGTCATTGTAGTGCATATTCATGTTACCATTTATTCTAAAATTAGCTTAATCTTTTTAGATAACATTAAACACATATTTAGACATCAAGTCTAAGGGCCAAAAGAAATTGTAAATTATTTCAGCACTCACACGTACAGTGCCTTCTTGAAGTATTTCCATTGGTAGTGGATATATTCACTATCGTAAGGAAAGAAACCCAGAAAATCTCTCAAGCATATGTCCCAGCAAACATTGCTGCTGAAGGCAAAAGCGTAAGATATATCTCCCATTGATCAACAATGGTTGGGATCACACCCAGTGTCGTATGAAACTTTCATTTTCTGATGTAGTCTGCTTTCAATTTTATGTATGTGCATTTGACCATTTTAGTTTCTAGTATCGTCTGCTTTCTAATATCATCTGCTTGTAATTTTTTTTTATTATTTTTAATTTTTGTTTTTAAAAACCTTTTTTGGCAACGAGCGAGGTTTTACCGTGTGGTTTGTTCGAACTTTTCATTGTGTGAGACGTGGAATTCAACATTTCGATGTTGGAATTTTGCACGTTCGAGCTTCTTCACTAAAAACCTATTTCAGCTATGTCTTCTCCATGGTAGTTTCTTTTTCCTTTTCTTTTACAGAGATTTTTTAACTGTTTTCCTCTCAACCAAATTTCTAAATGAAATCTGCATGTTGATGTAAATTTTTGTTTGATATAATACTTCAAAACTGCTTATAATATGTATCCAATAAAATGTTTAATATGTATCTAATAAAACTGTTTATTATGTATCTAATAAGCAAAAATTTAAACGAAGATTTTTCTATCGTGTCTTTATTTGAGTCCGTATCAGTAATTATTATTTATCTCTTCAAAGAATTTCAGCAATCTGCTATTACTAAATACATTATTGTGAGGTCACAACTTCGCTCTTATTCTAAAAAACATTTTTCCCATTTTTCTTACAAATTAAACATGCTATCTGTTAATTATTACAATATTTTTGGGCTGAACCACTTTAGGATTTTATTCTTGATCTCGTTCTTCTTTACAGTTGCATTCAGGAAAATGTTATACTTCTACATTAAGTGAAAGTAAGGCCTTGTACTATTTTTTTAGGTAAAGTATGATTTTTAATTTCTCCCACGTAAGACCCCTAGATTTTTTGCTCTGAAGAACAATAATGAATTCTTTAAGCACTTATTGTACATTTTATTACGATTTGCTATATAGTGCTAGCATACATGAGGAAACTATACAAGGAAAATTACTCTTAAGGTGAAATAGCTAATTTTGAGTGTTATAGTAAGAATTATTTGCATGGGTTTTTTTGGCTTTTAACTGTAGAGTCGATTTTGGTGCATAGGGACACACACAGTTACAAGTATTTATTGAAATATGTATTGAAATATATGTATAAAACCTTTACTAAACATGTGATAGTAAATATCATTGAAAGTTTTACGCATATAAGTCATTATTTTACCAAAAGTTCATTTAAATTTTCAACTTTCATTTGGATTTTTTAAGATGATTTTAATATATTTAAAGTATATTCACTAATACACATTCTGTATACACACAGACTCTATGAATCTCTTCAAAAATCACGTACTTTGCTTATTTTAAAAGTCATTGCTTTTATGTATTGGTCATATTAATTATGAAAAGTAAATTATAAAGGCTACATATGCTTATAAACTACTTAATAAAATTCATGAGAACATAACATAAACGTAACCGAAGAGTTGCTTTAAAATTAATTAAAAATATTTTGAACTCATTATTTCCAAACAATTTTTTTTCTTGGAAAACTATTCAGATAAGAAAAAAATTATATCTTGAATTACTGAAAATCCTGAAACTTTGAATCCTCAAAAGCAAAAAAAATCTTGATTATACTTATTTCCAACTTTATCTGTTTTCATATATATATACAACGAAATGTGAATAAATTATTTAACATAAATAAACAACATCACGTATGTTTGTATCCAATTTATCAAATTCTCTGTTGACCTAAAAATATATAAAGCAAATACAATAAAGTGTAACTACTTTTGTAACATATTACAGTAACATAATATTTTGATATGCGTCTAAAACACTGCAATAAGAATATTACAATTTTCTCATAAGATATAAAATAGTAAGAGAGTTTTACGACTAATTTAGTAGCATACCACATGTACTAAAGGTATATGAAATAGAAAAAAAGGAAAAGAAAATCCAATCTATGAAAGGCGTCATAAACCACTTATAAGTAATATGAAAAGGCTGTTCTAAATAAATAGTATAACGTCATAACATTAACCAACCAGTTGCTAACTATCATATTGCATCTGCTAACTATTTATAATAATCAACATCAATAAACTTTGGGTACAATGATTTTATACAATATGTGCTTTGGGGAATAAGAATTTCTTAAATTAAGTTTAAATTTAAATATTCCGAATTCCTCAAAACTAGAGTGTATTTTAAATATTTTAGTTGAAAAGTTCTGAGATTCATATGAGAATTTGGTAAGCAAAATTATAATAGCAACTTTTCAAGTTTAATTCTAGTTTCTTCTTTAAAAATTTGTGATTTATACCTTTGGTTGAAAACTTGTACATGTGCATTATTTTGCATCAAAATTCAATTTTCCTCTTTCATCGAAGATTATCTTGCTTAACTTTAAATAGTTCTAATAATTTTTTAGTTTATTTTACCAGATTCCAAAAAATAATTTATAAACTCTTTTACTTAACATTTTAAGATCTTCATTTTAAATTTCAAAATATGATTGATTATAAACATTTAATCTAGTTATGATCTTTTGACAGATCATGATCTTCTAAACTGTTATTATCGTATTTTCTAAGGAATCAAAACAGAATCAGGAATGAGGAAAACAGAATACATATTCTGATAGCATACTATTATCATCAGGTAGCCATTATACATTCAATGTAATTAAATGCCAAAAACAACTAATCATGCATTATGTATGATTGAATGTTGCGGCATGGATACATGGGACTTATATATAAACGTTTATAAACGTTAAAACTATTTATAAACGTTTTATTGAACGTGACTTTTAATCTCAAAATGATGGAAAAGCTATAAAACTTCAATGAGGTTTAGCTTTATAACGAACATGAACTCCACTGTAAAAATCTTTGATAGTAATTTTATTGTTAGAGTAAAAAAATAAATGCAGAAATATAAGAGAAAAGAAAGCAAATATATCAATACGACCAATCATTTCCTTGAAAGAATATTAAAATATTGCAGCTTGCCCTAATATGTTGAAGTCGATATGAAGAAAAAAAATTCCCTTCATTAAAATGGAAAATGTAATATTCAAATGTTTGAGAAAAAAGTTTAAAAAGCATATTAAATAACGTATTAGGTAGTGAGCTCATTTTAAAAAAAAAAGTTTCCTTGAATGGTAAGAGTTTAAACTCTAAATAGCGTTTTTAAAAAAGTCATTAACATTTAGGCAAGTTATGATTATGTAATTAATTTTATAACCAATAAAGTCATTCTATTAAATTATTCAGAGATTTTTAAATTTTAGTAATGTTCAAGAAAAGACTTTACATAAAATGTTCTAGTAAGAAAAAAGCAATTAAATCAAAAATAAATTACATCCTAGACACACACACAATAAGACTTAAAAAAAAAGTTTATTTCTATTTTAGTTTAATAAATGAATAAGAAAATTTCCGTTTATATTCAAAGTTATTTTACCCCAGTAATGTATGGATGGATTGAGAATGCCCGAGTGCTTAAAAACATTTATTATATAAGCCAATAGTCTTAATCAATGTTTTACGTTTTACCATGAAAAATAGTGAGAAGAGTAATTAAAATAAATTACTAGCATTTTACGTCATATCCAAATACCATTTTAGAAAAAATTGTATAGAATAATTAGCTACAAAAAGATTGGAAAAAAATTCCTTATAAGGTAAATTATCATTTTGCATGTAATGAATTGAATAAATAAGGTTTATTTACTTTAATGTGGTTTATGAAATTAATCATCATTTTCGCCTGTAAATACAGATTCATGAATTTAAATTTTAATGTATACATAATATTTAATTATCATGAATATAAATATAATGCTCCAATTAAATAATTTTTTCATAAATTTAAAGTTTAAAATATACACAGTATTTAATTATCTTGAATATAAAAGTATAATGCTCCAGTTAAAAATTTCGTCTAAGTTTACTTACAAATACCCCTTATTTATTTGGTTATTTTTTTACTACGCCAAGATAGACACAATAATGTAAATAATAAAAATGCAACCCTACTGCGAGGTTAGTTAATACTTTAAAAATGTCAGGGTAACTAGAAAATAAATTTTATTACCAATTAAGAAACACCTATACAACACCGAATCCTAAAATTTCATATAATAAAATTTAGTTAAAAAAAAGGTAAGTGTTGGTATAGGAAAATATAAATGAATTTATTAAAAATATTAATAAAGCGTAAATTAATATGAATATTAACTTTAACTTTTTATTATACTTACTTTATTTTATCATGCTTTTGTATTTAGATGCTTTATTGAATGACAACAGTTTAAAATATAATATTTCTATCAGCAAATGAATGTTAAATGATTTATTCCAAAAAAGTCATTTGTATTTTTTACTATACTTTTAAGACCTCATTAAAAGACAAGAAAAGCTGAATATTAAGTATATTAAACAAACCATAAATGTAATCAGTAAATTTTAAAAAATGAGCTTGCTTAAAGTAAAAGTAATCTATCATTGGTGAAATTGTGCATCTCAAAGAAAAGTCTATAAAAGCAAGACAAATAAGAAAACTATATCTGAAAAGATGCTTTCAAAACTACTCATCCAAAAACTTTTTTTAGGTTATTCATCCTTTAGAAATAAAATTAATGATGTGACTATTTTTTTTCTAAAGAATAAATCTTTTCTTATTGTAATATTACTTTAAATGTTTCTTAGAATAAAATATATATCTAATAAATAATAAAATGTTTTTAAGCTCAATGCATTTCAAAATATTGTATGATGAGTATCAATGCATACAGTTTTATTATACATTAGCTTTATTCTGTATTAACACATTAATATTATTATTTATAATATTATATATGACATTGTCTAAAGCGATTTTTTATTTGATTAGAATGATATAAAAATATGATCTGTCATTTAAGTAAAAATTTAGGTGAAAATGCGCTTTAGGTCCCCTACTCTGCCAACTTGGCGAAAGTGTGCTGTGGTCCCGTACTTGGCGGGTTTTCAAAAACGCTGTTGCCATGGCGATAATGGAATACGATTTTTAACGGTTTTAAACTAATTAGCAACCAATGAAAATGATCGATTTTTCAAACTGAAACTAATTAACGACCAATGAAAATGCTAAATGAAAAAACCAATTAATGAGCATGCGCGAAAAAGCACAAATTATTTCCTCCGAAGGTTACCATAAAGAGCTCATTAGGTATAAAAACGTCCGGTTTACCACGCTTGCTGCATTTATCGCCAAGTTGGCAGAGTAGGGGACCTAAAGCGCAGATTAACGAAAATTTATTTCATAATAAACTCAAGGGTTATTAATTTGTTCATGTTTATAAACTTGATGAGCACACAGCAACGTAATTCATTGAATTACTCATGCCGGAATCTTAATCTTAAGATAAAATAGCAATAATATCTATTGTTGTTGTTACATGTGACACTTGGCAAAACAAAACCAGCCCGTCAGGAATTAGTCAAGTCGGACTGATCGCCTTCTGTTTTTGAACAGAGCACCCCTTTCGAGGGTGGAAGTACGACTTTTAACACGTAGATGGCAGCAGCATATGGATCTTCCAATTTAGAATAGAAGCCAGAGAAGACCAAAAGCCTAGCTCATATGAAACCCAGGGGTATTAATTTGGAAAGGGAACATGGAGGACATTGCGACCACGACATATTTAAACCGGAATAATAATAATAGTATATATAATAATATTTTAATGTTAATAGCAGTAATATATTATATGCACAAAAAACAAAATGACATCATAAGTTGAATTGTGATAAAAGATCATAGAAAGAATGTAAACATCAAGAAATATTAAGTCTTATGCAGATCAATAACACTACTACTACGTATAAATTTATACTCCATATAATCAATTAAATCAGATTATAAATCTTATACATATGATAAATATCGTTTTAAAAAATTTCTAAATAGTATTCAAAATCAATATATTTAGAAGCATAATTATCAGAAATAGCAAAAACTTTAGCAGTTGATTTAGAAATTTTAATTTTCTAACAATTAAAACAATAATAGATTTAAGAACTCATTATTAAAGCAAAGGAACATTAAAACTACTATAACGTAAATGTGTTTTTGCATATTCTCAAATAAATATATACATATTAAATATATATATATATATATATATATATATATATATATATATATATATATATATATATATATATATATATTTTATTCCTTAAAATAATGTAGCTTAGATATGTAATATAGTCTTTTTTAGTTTCTTTTCAGAATTAATTGTTGAATAATTTTATAATTGTTATTTTCATTTTTTGCCAAAATTTTTTTGCTATCCCTTTATTTTACTTTAAGCAATCTTAATTTTATACTTTATTTTATATTTTAGATATCTTAGATTTTAGATAATCAGTAGTAGCCCTACATTTAACTTAAGTAATAAGGGCAATTGCTGATATATATTCAATATAATGAATCTGAAATTAATTTATATCAAATTTCATACTTTTCAAATTATTTATTTATGTACAATAATAAATTGCAATTTATTATTTACAGTAAGATTTGAATTTATTATCTTAAATTTTAGTAGTTTCTTATCAGTTATATCGCATGTAATATTAATTATAGAACAAATGCATTTAGCTAATTTTCGTTTTGCAATTACCATAAAAAGCAGCACATTTGTTATGAGTTTATTTATGATATCATCATTAAAATGTTGTTATATATTTATTTTTACATAATTTTTTCATCAATAATAGTTTAACAATAATAATCACTATAAATACCATTAATACCACAAGTTTCACAAGCATAAATTTCATAAATTTTCCGAGTCTTCAATAAAAATATCGCCTATTAAATGCTTAAAAGAATTAAATTAATATGCTTTTTTATATATTACTAATATTTTATCATTAAACTATTCATCGATCTTTCATCTACTTTCTTCTTACTTAAAATTTTCTCTTAAGTATTTGAAGATCATTTCATCGTAAAATAAAGAAAAAAAATTAAATTATGACTTTTAGACATTGAATTATTTGTGTAAGATTGAGGTTAAAATAAATAAACATGATGTTCTTATTATTTGTAATAACTTCAAACAAACAAATTTCTAGGATTAAAAATTCGATATAAAATTCTAGTTTCAACATTTTATTAAAACTATTTTAAATATGAAAACAGCTTATCCATTAAAAATAGTTTTTATCTTGCTTTTCACGAGTCATTTTATATTTTAAACTTGTTTCACTTATTAGACTGACTTTGAAAAATGTCTCTGCAACAGAAAATTTCATCAAATTGTTCTTTAGATTTTAGAATAATTTTGTTTAAATATGAAATTTGTGATTGGTTCTTTTTTTAACACATAAATTTTGAAATATAAAACTGGCATGCAACGAATTGAAATGAACTTATTTTAGTCCTTTATTTTCATTACAAGAAAATAATTTCTGCATTTTGAAGCTTGTTTAATAGTTTGTCATATATTTTTAGCTCAACTTTAAAGTTACGTACCAAATTGGAGTTTGAATACGATACAATTGCTCCATAAAAATTGTCTCGTTTTTATATATAATATTATGCTTTATGTATCAAAATGTTACTGAAACAAAATTTTTATCCCACATAGATTGAGTTACGTGTTCAATAAGGCAGTTTGCCTTCGTTTAGCAAACTGCAAACTAACAATGTAAAATTAACAGAATGCCTTAGAATTTCGTTATCTAAATTTATTTATTCAAATATTTTTATTAGAATAATTCAAAAAGTATTCAGGATCTAATTTAGAAAATTTAAATGCATACATTTATTGAATTTATTTCCAAAGATTTATTTCAAGAACAATTTATTTTCAAGAATGATGATGATTGTTTCATTATTAGAATTATTTTGCTAATTGACTCACAAAATACAATAATTAATTCTCTAGAAATTTATTCACTTCAGTGTAAATTGAAATGTTAACTTTAATTAACTCTTTGAATTTATTAAATTCGATATGGTAATAAACAAATTTTTTGGAACATTCCGTTAATACTTTATTTTTAAATTAATAAAGTAAACTTAAGAAATAATTATGCAAATTGTGTTCTTTTGTAATTAAATATGTTTAGTTAATATGGTAATTTTTTTCTTAAATATTGAATTGTATATTTTTCATAATATATTTTTAGCCTTTTTTTATTAAAAAATTGTTTAAGGATAAAAAGATAAATATTAAAAATAACACCGAGATATACCAAAGTTTTTCTTCTCATTCTTCCTTTTGGAGAGATTTACAAAAAACACTAACAATTAGGAAATTATGATGCTTTTAAGGAATACCATATAAGGACGCTATCATGATAGTAAGCTTAAGGCAGTTTAATGATTGATTTTATTTTATTTTATTTTTTTTTTTTTTTTTTTTTTTTTTTTGAAAAGTGGCATGCATATTTTTTCCATGCCCATTCGTCAAGTGATTTTTCAGGTTTACTTCTTTGTGACTGGTGTTACACACACAATGGACCAATTTCTACAAACATTCCATATTAAAGGTGGATATAAAAATGGCTTTTATAATATTCTTCAGCTGCAAGCTGTCCTCTTTGTGAAAGGAAGGGTATTAAATCCCAATTTTTACCCAATAATAAAATCTTGAATTTTATAGTGTATTCAACTTTATTTGTAAACAAACTCCTTTTACTTCATTTGTAAACAAACTCCTTTTACTTCCTTTTACTTTATTTGCTTAAGTTTGAATAATTTGTAGGTTTAAAATTTTACTGAAGGAATTTCTTTACAAAAATATCAAAGAGGAATTTGTTGAAATATTGAAAAAGAATGCTAAAATTGATGCTTTTGAACAAAAACATTTTTTAAAGGAAATACAATTTATTGTTTGTGTCGTTGATCAAAGAATTTAAAAACTTTTCAAGGTTGCAGTGGCCTGGTTAGTTAAGGCGACCATCTCATTACAAGAAGGTAGTAAGTTCGAATCTCTACTTTTTCCGAAGATCCGTCGTGTTCATTAATAAGAAGTGGGGCACCTAAAAATACCGTATTTTTCGCCGTATAAGACGCACCGGCATATAAGACGCACCCAATTTTAAAGAAGGCAAATCTAGAAAAAAAAGATTATGAACCAAATTCTGTAGTAAAATATTTTAAATCAACTGTATAACGTGCACGATGACTCCCCATGGAATTGTTTCTTTTGGGAATGTTTTCCTTTTAAAGATCAACATTTGCGGCAGTTTGGTACCATCTGCACAGCAGGACAGCACAACCGAGTAGTGGGTTTTCTCATACCCTGAAGTTTTTACGGTTATGCTTTTGGCTCCTTTGTTATCTA
>JAPDSC010092620.1:190985-228371 GCA_026290005.1 Latrodectus geometricus | reverse complement strand
TGCCCATATCACTTCACTTCAAAAGTCCTTGCAGTGGTGATAACATCGAAGAATTTATGAGTAGGAAAAGTTTGAGATCTTGCTGTTTTCAGAACGCGATGAAAAAATAAATTTATTATTCGCAGCGGAAAATTTCTGGCATTTTACAAAGTGGATATCTTGTTAAAAATAACGGAGAATTTATAAGTGCTCGCGAGCGACCTTATTATATTTTAACGAGTTAAAAACTAAATGCAGAAATTAATGTTTTGTTCTTAGTAAAAAGACAGAAACTGTTTTGACTTTAAGAGCTTTTTTGGAAATTGGATACAAAAAGCATTTAAAATAAGAAATGAAGATTTTCTGTGTCTGATTTAGAATACAATAACTTTTTAATGTCAATTTGGAATTTATTAATGGTCGATATAAAACGAATTTTTTAAGGAATGATAATAAACGAGAAGTCATATTTTGCTTCTAAGCAAAATCTTAAGTTCAAAAATAAATTTTGAAGGAGTTTCATACTATTAAATTTAGTATTATTAAAAACAAATTGATAATAGTTAGAGATATTCATATTTAACAATGATAAATTATGTTAAAAATATCTGTATTTCGAAAAAAATAAAAGTTTACCTTAGAGGGGGTTATATAAAAAATGAAAAGTTCTGTCTTTAAATGACTTATATCTGGTCCAAACTTAAATCCTAATAGTTTGATTATAATTTTAAGGTTTCGTAAAAAATGTTCGTCATGAAGGAATATGTTAGAGCGTTAGTTGGTCCAGTTTCGCCTCTTGAAGATTCTTTCAATAAATATTATAACAATGAATGACTAATGGCAAGTGAAAGAATCATAAAAGGATAAAATCATTGTAATTTCCTTGTAAACATTTATACACCATCTGCAATTTTCTATAAATTTAAAAGAGGCTTCATGATCCATTAAATCTATTTTATTGATTTTCAATGTAACTATTTGTTATTCTGACAAATATGATTAAAATCTTCCTACCGTTCAAGAATCACATTAAAATTAAAACAAAATTCAAAAAGTTTGTTCTATCATACTGAAATGTATTTTGAAAAGTTTTAGGCTCATTAACGATCCTAATTTCGAGACAGTTTTATTGTTCTATTAGTTTTAATATTAAAATAAAATGTTCCGAAGATTTTTCTTTTCACAATATTACTCAATAACTTGCGTTTAAGATGATTTATCTTAAAAGTTTCTGTCAAGTTTCTTGCAGTTATAAACTTGAAATCAAAAAAAATTATCAACTAAAAAACACTGAATTAAAGAATATTACCGAAGTTTAATTGTAACTTGACGTTGCTGAACTTTCTTAAGATACTTCTATGGAGATAAATTCTGAAGAAATATGTATATCTTCCTCCTTCTATTGAGATTTAGCTGATAAAAAGGTAAATCTCATGAATATAGAAATTCACAAATATTTTTTTAAACCTTAGAAATCCAGATTTCAATTAAATAATTTTCAGCAGATAAATTTTAATCACGAAGTTAAATACAATAAAATATCATGTAAAATGGTATTTCAAAATATTTGAATAGAATCAATAATCTGTATATTTAATTCTGAATAAAAGTTCTGAATTTCTATTTTTTAGATCGCTACTCTTTTCAGTTGATTATACATCTGTAACACTTGTTAAACAGTTACAGAAAATAAAATATTTCAGAATTCCAGCCGTCAATAACACATTGTACTTAAAATATGTTAGTATTTTTTTAAAGTTTAATTATAAAAAAGTTAATATAAATAACTTCACGGAAATAACATTCAAATCATGCTCTCATTCTATAGTCTTTTTTTTTTTTTAACATAAAGGTCCAGTGGGAACAATGGAGTTAAATTAGGGTTATATATAAACTGTTGGCAGCATGCAAGGGTATAAATAAACTGCACGCATAAATTATAAAGGTTACATGTTTCATCGTTGAATTAAGTATAATCAGCACATTTTTATATAAAAATTCATTTCACGTGAAGATTTTATGAACAAGATTAATAATCACTATTTAACCTTCATGATATAAATCTCAATAGAAAAAAAATGAAAATCATGCATTGACATTTAAGTATAAATAAGAATTCGATGAAAAAACTTAAAACTAATGTAACACTTTAATGCATATACAACAGAAATAAATGCGTTTTATTGTATTTATTTCCATATTACACGTCAAGCGTGAACATACTACTTAAAAAAAACAAAAAGAAGAAAAAATAAAACAGCTTACAATTTCAGAAATAAAACAGCTTGTAATAATAATTTTGATTTTTCTGTTGTTCATCCAAAAACTTTCAATTAAAACATGCTCACCATTCCCCCACCAATTTTGATATGACTAAGCATTTTTTACTGACAAAAGGATAAAAAAATCATATTTTATGCATAAAGGAATTCCCATAATAAAGTTTTTAGCATTTCGTTAAATTTTCAAATCGAAACACATGCGATTTGCATACATTTTTTAAATTTCATACCTCAAAGACTATTTTTAGATATCGTACCAGTTAAAAAATAGAAATAAATATTTTAAGTTCATGGTATTGAATGTATGAACCCATAAATATTTCACAAAATCTTCATATAATACTTTATTGACTTTACCTTAAAGCTATTATTAAATTAATAATGATTTTAAATGGACTCAACTTTAAGATAAAGAGGATTATGGAAGGAAAAAATTTAAAGAGATAACACATTGTGAAATGGAGTTTCCTTTCACTAAAATAAGTGTTATTTCATGCAATGGTTATTAATAAATTAGGTAATTAAAAATATCTTTGTTAGTTTCTAAAATCATTAGTTCATATGTTTTAGTACAGCACATAAATTTAGTACATAAACTTTTTAAAAAGAGTTTTAAAAATGTTATACAGTTAGGAGAAAACGAAGATTACTTCAAGATCAGAATTTCAAAGGACTTTAATACGGTGTTCATTATCGGTTTAATTGCTTTAATTTATTTTCTGGAAATCTCCTAGGGAGGATTATCAGAGATAATTTAGAATGAAGACGATTGAATTTGCCCCCATCACAAGAAAAATGAAAACTAAGGTAACAAATTATTCTTCGGGAAAAAAGCCTCCCTCAGGAGTATCCAATTAAGAAAAATATGCAGTAAAAATTGGCAAATAAGAAGAAAAAAAAATTGCATACTGTCCCGTAAATTTGTCAGCGGCCTATGACAGGAGGATCTTAAAAGACTAATGAAAAAAAAATCTGAAGTGAAGATGAAGGAACATTCTTCATTTCTCTTCGGCAAGATAATACTGGGAAATGAAGGCGTGTTTTTAAGAGCCTCAATTAACGAATTTTGTTAATTAAAGGGTCGTTGTCACCCAAATGACAACCTCTCGCGTGTTTCTAGTCCGTGAGAAACTCGCCAAGATTTTATTCTTTTAGCACCTCGACACCCAATTCTTTTTAGTTTTTTGGAAACTTAAATTATAGACCGGTTTCGTCACATCATTTATCAGAATGTATAGGGGGGGGGACGGAGACAACCCACGCATCCCCCATTAACTTGAGAGTGATATATAAGGTAAAATGAAAATCTGTAGGTATATAGTCGTATAAGCTGAGAGGAAGGGATTTTTTTTTTTTTTTTTTTTGAGTGAATTGTAGAAATTGGACATTTTAGGTGCTAAGGTTAAAAAAAATTTGAAGTTTTTCAGCAAATTCTTGGCATTTTAAAGTTTGATTTTTTTTAGCCTCATCAGTTTGAAAAATTTTTTACATAGCAATTAAAGTGCCTTTTGTAATTTCGTTAGTTTTTTTATTCTCACTGTCATTAAGAAAACGTATATCGGACAAAATTTTTTACAGGAAGTTTTCTTTATTGTTAAGTCCCCTTGGGAATGTGTCAAGTTAAAAAAGTGATAGCAAGCTTAAGAGTAAAAATACAAGCAATGTGCTATCCGCTTAAAGAGTTAGTATCATCCAAGTTAATTAGAAAAATTTGGTTTTTATGAACTAATTACATTGCTGTAACTTGCTTAAAAAAATTTCGAAAAGATTGTCGATAGTAATTTATAAATATAATAAGTGACTTTTCGCAATGTTATGACTTGCAAAAATTAAGAAAAAAAAATTAAATAGATAAATGTTTCCTAATAAAGTTTAATTTTAAAAAAAATGCAAATTTTATTGATACAAGTATATATTTTAATCTCGACTGATAGTATGAAATCAAAAATTTATGTGCAAATTGCTAAAACTCAAATTATCTATGAAAGAAAATGTTATAACATACATATCATTTAATTGGCCTTGACTTATATATTCATTTCGCGCCTACTGTCACGTATATGTGCCAGCAAGAAACACATTCACTTCCCGGCCGACACACAGGCGTGAAAGAGCCTTTTTTCGTTCACCCCCGGTCGTCACATATTTGTGTCAGTGTCCTAGAACGTTTTAAAAACTATAACTTTCGCCACAAGAGGGCATTGTATATCCATATGGTTTCAGATACATGTAGATTTGACCTTCTACTCGAAATGAGAAAGGCATGACTGACATACACATGGTTTTCGATTATATAAACATAGGGGAAAATAAATGCTTCCGAATAGAATACTTTATGAAGGCTCTTTAAATTCGCATTTGGTATTTGTTTATAGTAAATAGGAAGTTTTATTTTCGCTAGAGCGTTCATTATTTCGGTTTTCAGTTTGAAATGGATAATTAGATCTTGTAGACATGAATTCTTTCTGTTTTTTCCGTTGCAATGTCGAAGCGTCGAAAATATGAGCCTGAAATAGCAAAAATGATGCAAAATATTTCAGATATTGATTCTGAAACAGATTCTGGTAGTAGTGATAGTGACGCTAGAATATATTAAGCAATGCGTTGATAATTCGGTAAATTCAGGAATTTAGGTTTGGCAGCAAGAAAGCCTCTGGCTTTGGACAAACGCTCACAAAAGAAACTGCTGACCTCAGCGATAAGCACGCGTTATCGCTTCCCGTCGCGAAAGGGTATGCATGCCTGTAAATGTATGCGTTTGTAAAGGTATCACACATTTTCTAAAAATTCAATCAATAATTAAAATAGATATTTCTGCCATTTATGGAAAATCATTGAATTAATTAGCAATAACTTCAGATCTAATTCAGAATTGCAACAATATCAATTATAGAAAGCAAAATAATTATTGAAAACCGTAAATTACACATTTGTCTGTGGTTTTAAAAATCATTCAAATGTGCAGCAGTGGTACATTTTGTTTCAGCATAATAACAAAGCGGGAAAGTTACAGGAACTTTTTCGCTTTATTTATTATGCAAGTTCATGTGTTTCTCATGTATTTCTCATCTTCCATTTACAATTTGCATTGACATTTTTATTGTTATTTCTGATATTAACGTTAACATTGCTTAAGTACTTTTTAAAGAGAATAATAATTTATAAGCGGTTGCATTTTGATTGTTGCAAGAAAACAGATGTATTTTGCTAAAAAATCGTAAAAAACAATTGCACAGACTTGATATTTGACTTTATAAAATTAAAGAGAATATAAAATCATTCTTCACTTGTTATTATATTATGGTTGCTTAATAGCATGAAGAAAGGACAACAAATAATTCGATTTCTTTTTGGATTTAACCAAATTGCGGAATATACAGCATAAATTTGGAGAATAATAATCTTGAAACACACATAGAAACATTTATACAGAAACTTAGTTACTAGATTTTATAATATTTTTCTGTACACGATTATTTCTAATAAAACGCAATCCCTGTAGCTGTAATTATTGTCTCTAATCTCTCTAAAAATTTCTTTCCAGCTTAAAAAAATATTTTGAAGAATTATCTATATAAATAGCAGTTATTCGTATAGTCCACTAACATTCCACAGTTTGCGCTTAAATACTTTCTGTTTACAATCACATTAACACTCATTTAACAATTAAATTTTTTCATCTTAACTTATAATTGCATTGAACATAATAGTATCAAATATATAGTAGGAAAGTAAAAACATGCAATTAGCACGATAAGCCATCAACGGTTCACAGAGCTATGACAGAATTCCTGGTAACAGATCTGTTTTTCTTATTAATTACGGTCCAGCAAACTTCACATTTCTTAATTTATGAAGGGGCAGCGCATAATAAGCAAACAAGAAAATATTAAGCAAGCAAGCACACAGCTAACTAGATCAGTTGTTTTGACATAAGGGAATCAAGCAGTTGCGTGAACAGCTTGTCCAAAGAAAACAGAGAGAAGAGACATGGCCATTGAAGTGAACATTAAAGCTCGGAGGCGTGGGCCGAGCCAATTTCATGTGGTAAGCACTTTAGATACGCCTCGCGAACGGATCCTCTAATCTCATTAAGAAGGTATGAAGGCATTTCAGAATCACAAACGAACGCCATCGCGGTCAGGATATTTGAATATATGCAAATGAGATGATCACGAGGGTCACAGTAATTAGGTTGCATTAAAGAACGCCTCGTTGAACAGCCCAGGCTGCTGCTTTGGCGACGGAAATGGCGAGCTGAGGATATAATTCATGGCACACGAGAGAATTTTTATCTTTTCCCTTGTGACATTTTATTATTTTAAAATCACGCTTCTCCATTTGAATCTTTATGATGAAGTTTAAAAAATTCTGATTTTAAAGCCTTACATTTATTCCGTTATGAAGCGCCAGATTTAATCAGCCGTTTCGAACAATTAAAATGTAAGTTTATTACAATTCTTCCTGAATATTTGGCTATTTAAAATTCTACAAACTATTTCTTCCATAATTAATTTTACTTTTTATGTATTAGAACAGCATGACCTTCGTAAATGTTTATGTAAATTACTAAAATAAGAACTATATCAGAATAATTACTTTTATCAAAACGATTTTCGAAACACTTTAAAAAGTTCAAAAAATTTCACAATTACACTAGTTCTGTTATCTCTTACTACTTTATTTCAATCCTTAAAACAAAAATAAAAACAAAAGTAAAGTTTAACAAGTCTCGACGCTGTAGATTATTCTCTGTTCACAACTGATTACTTGAACAAGAATTACAATTTAAAATAGATTTTGAATTACTGAGGACGTCCAGTCACGACGTGAATCTTGTATTTTGAAAAACTATGAAATTTTAAATCGATTAACATCTTATATTATATATATAGCAGATCATACATCTTTCTATTCGTTCATCTTTTTAACATAATAAACAAGATTATTAGCTTATAAAGTTTCAGTAAAGAAGCATAAATTAAATTTTATAAAAATTTATATAAATTTAAATGAAGTTCATAGATAGAAAGGGACAGTTGAAGAATTTCATTAGAAATAGAAATCTTTAAGATTCAGAAAAAAATTTAAGTATTTAGAAGTTTCCAGTGGTTTACTGTTAGATGAAAATTATACACGAACAATAAATGACAATGCACAGTAAAAAAAGGCAATAAGCAGACTTCTTTATACCTCAAAATATGCACATTTAAAAGTATTTACTTTAAGAATAAAGAGAAAATTTTTCTGAGCAATTTTTTCTAAGGAAAAATATATTGAGAATAAGTATACAACATTTCTAATAAAGGTGTTTTTCCTATTTTTCGCTGATATTGGCAGAAATTAAAATTTTTCGTGACATCAGAATACAAAATGTCGAATTTTGATTCAAAGTTTATCTTACACAATAAATATAATAAATGAATCCCTTATTTTGTTCAAAATAAATGCGATGTCATGTACTCAAATATTGCATACTTTTTAATACATACCCAGGCCATAAAATGCATTTTAAATAGAAAAATAATTAATGCAAATTCAAGAAAAAATTTAAATTTTCAGAAATTTAGAAAATGTGACTTTCACGATTCTGTTGTAATCTTTTCTTACACAAAGAAATGGTGAAAAGTGATGTTATTGCGATTTTGTCAAAAATGTTTAAAACAAAAAGCATTTTAAATTTAAAAAAAGTCAACTTTCATTAGACTAAGATATGTGCATAATTTAAATAATGCAATGAAATTTTATTTAAATATTTTAAAAAATATGGCCCACTGATTTTATTTATTAATTTCCATGGTTAAGTAATATTTACTAAACTTTTCCATTATTGTATCAAAGAAAAATTCCACATAGCAGATTTACTTTAGGTTAAGATTTTATTAGAAATTACGATTTCCAGATAAAAATAAGGAAATTCCAATTAAAATATTTAGTCTTTTTGACATAAAATATGAATATTTAGATATTAGCTATAATTTAAAAATTATTTAAATAAAGCTCATTTAAGATAATAAATTTTTAAATAAAGCTAATTTAAGATAATAAATTTTTAAATAAAGCTAATTTAAGATAATAAATTTTTAAATAAAGCTAATTTAAGATAATTTTTTAAATAAAGCTTATTTAAGATGATAAATTTCTAAATAAAGCTAATATAACAAATTGTTCAAGAAAATACACGATTTCGTAAAACGAAAACAAATGTTGCATTATTGAAGCTTTCTTAGCTAAAACGAATACGCTACCAACAATTTGAAAGGAGGCACTAATCCACTTTAATAACTATCCACTAATGTACTTCTATTAAAGTGAATAAAAATGTTATTTCATTAGACATAAAAATTGAGAAATATTTCAAAAACGTAAAAATCTAATTACTTTAAATGTTTATCTTTCTTCGAAAAATATTTTTGTACTAGATGAATCAGCCAAGAAAGTTAACATGACCGCTTTCATAAAACTAATCCTTCGACCAGCACAGAAATTCAAATTAATTAATGTAAGTTCTAAATCCTATTAGAAATACGATTAATAAAAGAAAGTAGAAATTCATTTTCACTATCTCGCCAAATGTGAGAGCGCATTTTCACATTCGCATATTTAATGGTTTGAAAGAAAATTCGAACTAAATAGCCGTATAAGAACAAATAATGAAATAAAAAAGAGCTAATTTATTTCTTCATTAAAAAGCGAAAAAAAAAAGTGCCTTTTCTT
The DNA here is from genome assembly GCA_026290005.1 of Latrodectus geometricus. Lineage (NCBI taxonomy): Eukaryota > Metazoa > Arthropoda > Arachnida > Araneae > Theridiidae > Latrodectus > Latrodectus geometricus. The sequence goes on along the minus strand of JAPDSC010092620.1, from coordinate 219,393 downwards.
ACATACTTTTCCTATTCGTACTTCCTTTTGCATCTCTAATTAAGTGAGGTAACACAAGAGGTTCCCTAGAGGCTAATCCACTGTTTAATCTTGTTATCTCTTCGCAATACTCCAAAGGAGAAAGAAAGGGAGTTGATTTAGTTTTTAGCAAAAATCAGATTACTTGGCGATTCGCAGATAATTCTAATTAAAAGGGTCTGTTCCTAGATATACCTCGCGAATTTGTTTGCTTTATTGCTGCTGAATCCAATCAGATTTCTTCGACATTTGACGGGTTTATGTTATATTCAAGGTCTTTTGCAATAATTCAATGGAATGCCTCAGTGAAATAATAATTATGGGAAACCTTGGTGAATAATTAATTTCTTTTGAAGTAAATGCTAATTTCAGTGGCAAAAAATACTTTCTCTTTTATAGTTTAATTTCATTTTAGCTTTATATTAGTTAGTGGGAGTTAATATATTTTAATTCTTAATATTAAATGCGAAATATATATGAAACAAATCTACTGTAATAAGAAGTCCTAATAAAAAGATTAATGACGAAATAGATTCACCATCAATAAAGGGCTATTTCACATAAGTTTTGAGATTTCTGTTGGACGGAGGATTTATCTATAAAATAGATATAAAAAATCGAAGGAAACCAACGAATATGAGATTTGAATGTTAATATATTATATTTTAAATGAAGTTTCGGCACATGAATATGAAGTTTAATGAAAGTTTGATTTAATATGAATATAGAATTATATTGAAAATATTTTTGAATTTAAAAAGCACTTTTAATTAATACCAGAACTTTGGAATGAATTATTACTTAAACTGAAATACTTTTCAATATTGTGAATTAATTATTAATCAATCAAAATACAGAATATTGCTGATGAAATATTAGAAAACTCTAAAGTAGACAACAGCACACATTTCAAATGCTTATTTTTATCCTTTCTAATACTTAATATAAATAGCATTTCCGTATTAGATATAGCTAATAAGAGTAGCAACGTATCTACAGGTATTACGTAAAAACATATTTCTATTGGCAAGATTGGATTTTCACACAATAGTTTTTATAATATTTAGTGACTGGAACAATTTTTAATAATTATGAGATTAATTAGTTGAAATTATATTGATTTCATTAATTAGTTAAAAACACATGTGTCTTTGAAGTTAATATAATCACTTTAAACATCATCCATTTGGAAATTTGCAAAGTAGAAGCGCTTAAAATTTATAAGATTCATCACCGTTTCCCAGCACAATGATATCAATTTTTATATGCAGAGAAAATGAGAATAATTTGTAAAATTCAAATATTTAATTTTATAAGACACTAGTATGTATCAATAATTATTATACATACATATCTCTCTCTCTATATATATATATACACAGATTTATATATATACAAAATACATTTTAAGCATAATAACTACATTTGAAACATTTAAAACAAAAAAAATTAAAAAATGTTTAAATTATGATGAAAATTGTTGAAATGATTATAAATTCATATCAGATCGCCATTTACTCATTGAAATGGTGATTGATTATTTCTTTTTTTTTCTTCTGATTATATCTTCTAAAAACACTATTACATTGCCGTGGCTTAACAGTGAAGAAAAAATTGTTAATGGCTGTTATACAAGAGCTAATATTAAAACACTATTTAAGAGATAATTTTAAATGAGTAAATTTAAAGTTGATTGCAAACTCACTTGACATAGTAACTTCAGCGAAAGTAAGTATAAACAGGAAACTGTTCAAGATTATCAAACTGGTCATTTTTCAAACCATATCTCTTGATCGATACTTTAAGCAACAATGCCGAACAAAATACCACGACAGTCAAAAAATAAAAAAAAATGAATAAAACAAAACATCTTTCCAACAGCAACACCAAAGATAAGTATCTGCGACAAAACCACAACCAACACCATACCGAACGTTTGAATTCGTTAAATCGCTAGTGACAGCCGTTATCTTTAGGGAAAAGTGTCCTAACATCTTTGGAACGTCTGAATGTTGACGCAATATCTTTCCCTCTTTTCTACTGCAGAAAACCATAAAGATGCCTTTTGTCCTTTCGCTGAAGTCGCGGGCAGATGTTGAGATACGTTAGACTCGAAAGCAGGAAATTGGTTCTGACAGTTGTAAGGCAACATCAGCATTTTGTCGCTTTGTTTGTATCGTCTCCTTTCTTGATGAGCGAAGATTAATTTTACTCAGGTCTTCCAGTACTTGGAAGTCGGTAGCTTCAGAAGATTATAGACACGTTAAGAAGATGTCGCCTTTTTTTCTCTCATTAAGAAACCGAGTGCACTACACAAAAAGTAGTAAAGCTGCTTATGTATATCATTGATACTATCACATTAATTATACTGATAATGTACAAGCAAACTAATGAGACTAATTCTGTGCATGTTTTAGAACATGATATCAAAATTAAATTAATTTATAAATAGATTAAAATATTTGTTGTATTTATAAGAAATTATTATCAAGAATTCTTTTTATCGTAGTTTAGATATTGTTGCACATTGATTTGTATCGAAAGAGATATGACTTTACAAAAAAACTAAATTTTAATGTTAGACACATCCAAATATGAATTTATTCATGTGTTCAAAAATTAGGTAAGATTTAGAAAAATAGTTGTCTCTTAGGAAAGGAAAAATATTTTAGGAATATTATACTTTTAAGTGCAGTTGTTTTATTAAAATGGCATTAGGCAACTTGCAATTATAACATGAAAAAAAAATGAATTTTAAACATAAATACAGCTTTTCCTTTTCAATTTATTTTTGGTCTAAGTTTTCAATATTTCTTTTTAATTTCCAAGATATACTTTATAGTACCAACTTAATGAAAAATTTATAACCAATAATAATTAACTTAAAAATTATTTTCCTCCACTTCGATTGAAATTTCTGTTAAAAACATTTTATGTACATTTGATGACTATCACTTTCAATGAAAGTTGCTTGTTTACATAAACTAGAAATGTTACAAAGAGTGAGGAGGAAGAATTGAAAATGCAGTGACATGTTAGTAATGAAAAAAACATTTTAAATTGAGCAATCATGTATTCATTAACACCTGGAAGAACAAGCAGTTATTTAAAAAAATGATTGTATTTTTTTTATTACTAAGTGCATAAACAATGTAGTTGACGAAATTATTTTTCAATTTATAGACAAATCTCAAATGGAGCAATTTAAACATTATAGCTTAAGAGTAATAATTTTTATCTATGAATCCAAACATGACCTAATGGAGAGTTTAGTATCAAATTATTAAATTACATAAATCTTCAAACATAAAATAAAAATTGACCTTTTACAGCGTATCGAACCATATAACAAATTATATAAGTACATGGTACGTAAAATTTTTAAAGTCTGCAGTATATTATAATGTTTACAATACTTATTTAGATTAGATGGAATACGCTTCAATTTGCAATTTGAATGTCATTTCATCGAAACGTGAGATCAGACATCACAATTACTAATATTTTACAACTATTTTCCCTCTTTATGTGAAAATTTCCCGCTTAAAAAATTTAACACAAAAGCAATTTAACAATTAAAGAGCTCATTAATTTTAAATGTATATCGCCAAACTTTGTTAAAGCGAAATTTGGCACTGAGTTCACTAGAAAATGAAGAATTAATTATGCAAATTATTTCATTTAGGAATTGATGTTTAGTTAAACATTTTCTAAAATTCTTTAGATTCTCATGGAATAGTTTAATAAAAAACAATAAAGTAAGCATATGTATTAAGAATCTAAACTTTTTTTTAAAGAAAATTGCATCTAACGTGTGCATAATTTCATTCCGATTTAAATTACACAGTGGAATATTTTTGTTACAGATGGCTTTCTATTTCCTACAAATAAATTCACAATTAAAAAAACATTCATACATTTATTATCCTGTAAAACAGAACAATAGGATGTCAATTTATCCACTATATTTGCTTCGTTCAAACATTTCTTAAATTAAAAAAAATAGCAACATCAAAAAAAGGTATAAAAATCCTAAAAAATAGTTTTGTACTTTTACCACAAGCCTTTATGTACAATATTTTTTAATTTCCCATACTTTTCTTACCATTAATGAAAGATTAAAGTAAAATACAGAGCACTTATTTTCACATTCGAAACTTTAAAAATCGAGCAATCGAAATTTTTTTCCAAAAGTCACAGCAAAGCATAAGGAATATTTTCATCAACATATTGAACAATATTTAATCTCCTGTCACTGCGATCTCCTTTTTAACCCGATTCCCTAGTCAAATATTTTTCTCATAAAACGGGGAAGATACACGAAAAAACAATTTCAATAACTCTACTAATGTAATTACTAAAAACGTTTACTTTAAATCGATGGAGTAAAGACAGGACATAGCTTTCAATTTCATTTATTTTTTTAATCGAGGTAAAGGGAAGGCGGGTATATTTAATATTGAATTTTTTGCAGGGATTACACCCGAAGTACTTTCCACACACATGCGAACCTCCAATTACTTCGAATCCACCTTCTTAACACATTGCAGATGTTATCTATTCCCCCTCCTAAGGATCTGTTTTTCTTATACTTCAACCTAGAAAATCGATAAGAAATATTTCCTCCGGTTATGTATACAAATATCCCAAGATAACACGCGCAACGGCTTGTTTTGCCTTGTTTGCTTGTAATCTGTAACCAGAAAATTCTATGTCCACATTTTTTTTTCTATCAATAATAGGTATTTTTATTTCATGTAAAATATGAGCCTGGAGACTAATTTTCTTTAAATTACATGAAGGCCAAAAATAATATTTTTAAATATTTAGAAGTATATTAAATATGTAACTTTAAGAAAAAAAATCGAAACCTAAGTTCATTAAGTGGTTGTTTCTTTCGTTTCAGTTGAGATCATGTACGTCACTTTATTTTACTTATAATTGGACTGCGAGTTAAACAAATAATCATTTTCACCAATAATGTTGAATAGTATACAATTTTGTCTTCCAATCCAAAAAAAAAAAAAAAAAAAAAAAAAAAAAAAAGTAAATTTGTCAGTGGGATTAGTTCTTCAGTGAGCAGTTGGAAAGAAAATGTTGGCCAATATTTTAGTGGGATTGGTTATTTTATGTATTATTGGAGATTTTTCTCTCGATTTCGCTATTAAAAAATACTTATTAATCATCAAGTAAAGATAAATTTATTTCTTGTAGCATGTAAAGCACATTAAATATTAATATGTGATTGTTTATGCAAGCAATAAATATATCATAACATCCACTTTATGGTTAGTTTAAATCGGCAAGGACGATTTAAATGTTTTTTATTTATTTATTTTATTATAGAACAACACATGCATTATTTATTTACACTTACCTGGTTTTGTAACAATGTTAAGGGACCTTTTAGCGTTGTAGTTGGTGTGCAATAACCCTTGTAACAGAAATTCTATTTTTTTACTTCAAAGAGTGGATAATCGAACAACTCGAAAATATTATAAAGTTTGTTTAATATCTACAACACATTGCTTTTCAATAAAACTTCTCACATATATATTCAGTTGCATTTACATATTTTATAAATTGTAAAGGGAAAAAGTACAAGCCTCCAACCAGATAAAACATGAATGCAGTATCGAACTTACAACTGCTGACGAGATAAATAAAGCTACCAATAATTAGTTCTATTTAAAAATACTAAACAGCTCACAAAAGAGCAATTTTTTCCTTACCTACGCACTTCTAAGGATTTTATTAGTAGTGAAATGTACAAATTTAATTGAAATATAATTAAAATGTATTATTATACAATTGAAACCAAATTATAAGAGTTTATGAGCATCGTTACGTGTTTATTTACTGAAACATAACACATATCCAAGAGCAACGTAGGATTTGAACCCATGAACTGTTGAACTAAAGGTCAGTAGCTTCCAAAAATAACTTATAAAACTATCCGCAATCACATGTCTTAAAGAAAACCTATTATAATTATCTAATTGTTTAAAAAGATCAGAGATTTAATACTAAGTAAAAATTATTTCTTATTCTGGATATACGACATATTATTGAGTATGCGAAATAAAAAAAAAAATAGAAAAAACATTTTACAAATTATCTTTGGTTAAAAGTATAAAAAATTTTTTTATGCAAATAACGTATAAAAATTTTATCTATTCCTATTATTTAAATACTAAATTTCCGTTGAAATATACATTAATATTTTGATGTATATATTTTCACAATAAAGGAAAATTTCAAAAACAGATTAATAAACTAAAACTTAACACCAATTAAAAGTAGTTTATGTGACTAACAAGATTAAATTCATAATTTGCATGGCGCCTTGAATGCGGTTTTTAATGTCTTGGAATGCAAAGATATTTATATTAGATAAGCTGTCCGATAAGTCTGCGTACATAAAATACGAATGACGCACAAATGAATCACAGGGAAAAATAACAGGAAGTGTCTATCCAATAGTAAATAACAAGTTCTTATAGATGAAATTCAGTTGTAAACAGCTAAGAGAGAAGAAATTTACACTTTCTGTTTAACATAATACATTCAGGAAGGTCAATGATTAAAATCAAAATAATAAAACAAATTACCGAAAATCGCTTCGAAAAGAGTGAGGATTTTAAATATTTAATCAATATTTCCGCAATGTTTAACGGCATTTATTAAAGATTTAAAATCTAAAATAATTAACTAAAGATTAGAGTTTGCAGTACACAAATAACCATAGAATTATTTTGCCAATAAGTAGTTGTCTAATAATAAAACTTTAACAGAAACAATGTTAAAAAAGTATAAAAGCTTTAGTTACATAAGCTTAAAAATTCCTTTTCTCCATTCTTAGCTAGACTACTTTTCTCCAAACTTTAGTTATATTAAACAAGAATAAAATGGAGTTTCTTCGTGACATAAAATTAATTAAAAGTGTTAAGGCAACTTACATGTGAATGAAATAGTGGATTATAATTTGTTCGAAGGGAGACAGAATAAAATTTTACTGATTAGGACAATCTTTTTACGTTCAAGAAAATAAACCTCGCGCGAGATACTTTTAAATATTAACAATATTATATCAGTATTTAAATAAAAATCTTGGTAATTATTAAAAATAAACTAATAAAAATTTTAAAAAATGATTTTATATCACTATTGTACGATATATATAAGTCTTTAAAATTAATTTTTTATGCTCGTAATAAATTTTTACTTAATAATTAAAAGGTTTTTAAAACTAATAAAATATTTTTAATTTAAATTAATTGAAATGTTAAGAGTCAGAAAAAAGAAATGTTATAGATTTCTTATTTACATCTAAATTTCAGTTTAAAATATTTTCAAAATAAATGAAATAATTTGTTTGTTTCGGTTTTCAATTATTGTTGAAAATATATTATATACTATATATTAATATGATGTACACACAATATAGAATATATATTATACTTGATATATTATGAATCAAATTGTAATAAAAACTATTAATTTTATAAAGAAAATTTTTTTGAGAAATTACTTCGACATTAAATATAAGATTTTTACTTAAATTAATAAATATTTCAGAAACAAAGTTTTAATATAAATATTAAGTAAAATAATTGCATACAAATACAGTTAAAATCATAGGATGCATTTGAAACAGTATGTGAACATTTGTGTTAAGAATGAATTTATTTCAAATCACATATTACATGAACTACTATAAAACAGATACATCCAAATAAAAACTACCAAATCGCAAAATTTATGATATGTGAGTAAAAATAAAAAAAGTCGTTTATTCAATTGATAGCGGAATTTGATATTGTAGAATACCAAAAATATATTTAGAAATAAAATAAAAGTTTTCAACTTCAACAATAAAATTTATTAATAAAAGATTTTTCTCCTGCAAAAAATTAAATTGAGAAAATAGAAAAATTCTATGAAATCTAGAAAATTCGAAGCTTTTAACTGTGGAAAAAACTCTTGGATTATAAAAAGAGAAAAATATGTACAAACAGAACCATCATCGTTAAGAATTTAGAGACCATGGTCATTCTGAAGCTTAGAACTTCAAAATCAACCCAAGTTTTTCTCAATTTTACTGAGTAAATGAGATTTTAAATTCAAGAAATCATGTTAAAATGATGGAATACAGAGGGCTTTCGATAAATGTAGTAATTTTGCCGTTCGTGTTGAATTGTCTTAATTTCTCACGATAAAAAAAGGTTTATTTTCTTATGCCCAAAAATATGGTGGTTGATTTTTGATTTTTATGTACTTAACACTGATAATTAACAAAATAATAATACAAAAAAAAATAATAACACACTGATATGAAATATTTACAAAGAGTTATTTGAACTTAGACCATATTAGAAAAAAAATATTTCTTAAAGATTTAAAACACTGCTAAAATATTTTCTGTTATTATCAACTAAAATAAAGGTTCCTGATTAATTCTAATCGTAGATAAGCATCTACGATAAGAAAAACTGAATCATCCAAAAAATGGTTTATACATCATAAAAACTACTCTCAGCTCATTTTTATGTGAATAATTTTTTTGTAATCTATCTTTTTTTATATAATCTTTATTTTTCTTTTATACTTTTGTAACAAGTTTTCTAATTCTTAAGAAAACAATTCCATCAAACAAAATAATTAAACTTTAATTTGTTGTATATTTTAATGCATTTTGAAAAGACTTAATTTAAACTGAAGAAAATTTTATTGAATCAACAAAAGGCTTATAATTAGAAATTTTCGCTTAGAATTTGTTTTTTTACAACAACCATACAATATTATTCAATTTTTAAAACCTGTTTTTAAATTTAAAAAAAAAAAAAACACATTTTTGGGGTATTTTTGAAATTTTTTGGCTTTTAGGAAGGGGGAGGGGAATCCTGGCCTAACATAATGCATGTTGTTCTAAAAGCTGACCCCAAAATAATTATTTTTAAAAGGACCTACAGATTAAATAAAACTTTTAACAAAAAATTTGGACTCGACTCTTCGATTCAAGAGAAAGAATTGCCCAGCAAGATATTATGAGCATGCACACACGCGGTGATATCAAGCGAAATTTTCATTGACGCACAAAAAATTCAATTCGCAATTAGCTGCAAAGCTACTAACTATGCATAAGCGATTGACATGATGGGTTCATAAAATTTTATTTTTTAGAAGAGTTCGAGATCAACATACAATGAGAATTTATTTGTAATTTTAGTTCGAAACAAATTGTTTATTATTTAGCCATAAACGAGCGAATTTCAGAGGATCCAGTTACAATAGAATGGACAGATTATACTATCACATGTAATTAAAACGTTAAATACTTCACAAACAATTTAAGAAAAGCATTACATTTGAAGATAAGTCTAAGTCTTATAAAATGCTTAAGCTGGCTTAATTAAAAAGCATTTAAAAATATTTCCCGAAAAGGAAAAGAATGTTAATGTCAATATAAAAGAGAGAGAGAGAGAGAGAGAGAGAGAGAGAGAGAGAGAAACAGTTCTATATTTACTCTTCGGATTAATGTCAGTGACCCTAACACAATCAAAAGCATACTTGAATCAATGATTCAATCCCTCTCTCTTTATTTCAAAGATAATTTTCCAGTTACTCTACCATTTAGCTGTCATATTCGACACCGAGTTCTTCCCTAGTACTTATTGAAACATCCCCTCACGAAAATCAAAGAAAAAAAGAAAACAGCAATCGAGCAAATTAACTATCGTTTGTCAGACAAAAGAAAATATCAGCGCCTGACCCTCCTCTTATATCCATTGATGACACGGAGGCTATATTAAAGCAGCCTACCCCCACTTCACTACACCCAAGCAATTTAACTTACATCAGTAGATGTTTTAACTCCCCCTCCCACCTCCATCCAGTTTTCATAAGCGACCCCATAGTTCCATGTTTATCTACTGTCTGACCCCCAAAAACCCCCCGTAGAATTTTCCCCACGCGGCACAGGGTGCCGACTTATCAACAGCCGATTCTATGAAGTAAACCTGAAGCATTGATCCACCATTTTTGATTTTTCACTCAACCAAGATTCTCCCCGCTTTTCCTTTCTCCACCTACGTAACATCTGGCAGTGATGGCGCAAGAGGGCGGAGGGGATCATAGACGTTGAGGGGTATCGGGGAAAGATGATCATGAAGGCATGAAGGTCATGAGATCCGAGGAGTGGGCCCTCCCTCCTCAGGAGGTAGAGTAAAGGCGGCCAACCTTTCTATCCTTCTTAGTATACAACCTAGTCTGCGGCATCCGTGAGAAAGACTCTCCCCAAAATATACGCGGAAATGTTATTTCCCAATTTTCCCTCATTCACTTAATTCTGTAAGTAAATAGCATTTTTTTTTAGCATGTTAACTTTTGTTTTAATCATTTTTTTTATCTGCATAAAAAGGAAGTAGATGCAAAGCGTAAACAGGATTTTTCAAGAAACCTTACATTAATTTTTCTTAACACTGAGTAAATAATATTAGATTTTAGTAACTATATATATATATATATATATATATATATATATAAATGCAGCATGAATTACAGATATACAAACATATAGCATTAATAACAATAATATATTTTTATATATTTCGGATAAAATTTATATGTAAAAATAAATAAAAAAATTTAAAAATTTAATTTATTTTATATGTTTTACGTAAAGATACAACCTGAACATTTGATTGGTGGCATTACAGAAGTGTAATGTACCTCAGAAATGAATTTTTCCTTAGACAAAATGCGAAGGGTACTTTCCTTGAGATTCAATAATTTTTATTATTTTCCACGCAGACGAGAGATTATTAAACCAGAAATTACAGTTTAAAGTAGATTCTAAATCATTACAAACATCCATGTCTGATGCGGGAATCGAACCCAAACTGTTATACAATGTAAAAGCAAAAACCGCCATGAACCTGTGAAACATCAAGAAAAATTCCTTGCCATTTTTGTTACCGAATTATTTTTGTTGTATTTACGACCATGTTTAATCATTAGGTTTTTAAGGCCTAATTGTGCAAGTTTGGGTTTTTAATAATTGACTGAAATAAAAGCTTACAAAAGTAGACCTCATATTTCTTTTATTGAATGCATTTATACATTTCGGATTTTCCCAAGAAGAAAATGTGCCAAGACAGCTATTTAGTAAGTTCATCCATTTAGAATTTTAAACACTTAATTATTATCCACCGTAAATTTATTTAATTTCGATATTTCATTTTTATGCATACAATAGACGGGAAACAAAATAACAAGTTTTAACAAAGTTATCACTTTAAATGTCATCCCTTTTACGATTCCTTCTGAAATTAAAAATTATAATCGCACGTCCAAGCAGAAAATGTGACTTACAATCCTGAAATTCCCTTAATCGACCTAAAATCAGACATTCTATGCATACAACAAAAACCCTTTCAAACCATCAAGGCACTCGGTAAATAGACATGCATTAAGAAACAAAATGAGGCTAAGCGTTTCTTTTGTAGTTTTTAAGAAGTTCTCTACTTTCATACCATTCTAGATTTTCGATTCCTTTTAGTGAAGTTTTTTCTTTCGCTCTTTTCCTCACTGTATGGCAGAAAAAAGGGAAGTAAAAAAATGTGCAAAGAACTTAGTAGACAGCATAGACTGTCTTCTGTCCATTAGGTTTTTCGGCTTGAAACCTGAAATTACAGAACTTTCGAGCCTTTCTAAGTTTTCTATTATCTTATTTGGTTTCTGCTTTCTCGCCTTTGATATTCTTTAGATAGTTACTAAGGAGTGTCAGACTAGAAAATAACTCGAAGTACGTATCTTACAGATAATACAGAAAGGTGTTATGCAGCTTCAGGACTTTACTATTCACGAAATTTTCAAAACAGTTTTATGGTTTAATCGATTACAATATTAGAAATGTTTACCATTTAAGGCTGACATAATATCCTATTTCTGTCTCTACAATCTAAAAATAAATTTTAAACATTTTGGACTAAATACCAATAAAGTATTAATATTATATGGGTAGGTATTTGTTTATATGCACATATGTATGTATTTAATTTAATGATAAAAATAAAAATTTCAAATTTAATATTTATGATAAATTTTTATTTATAAAACTTTAGCAATAAAAATTAAGTGCATATAAAAAAAAGTTGGTCAAAAGACACGCGCTTTAATGTGCACGTAAATATTTGTAAACTTATAGAAACCTTATTGCAGGTTTGGTTTGGTTATCCATGTAAAGTATATTTACAAATTAAGGCTAGGTTACGGTAGACTGGGTGGTTAAAAAGTCATCACTATCGAAGATAGCTAGTTGGAATCCCGACTCAACCAAAGATCTGTGATGTTCACTGAAGATACCTGGGGCACTTTATATAGATCGTGGTCACAATGCCTTCTAGGTGAAATGATATCCCTGGAGGTATCAGATCAAGTATTGGAGTTTTTCTGTTTGGCCTTGCTTCAAAATTAAGACTCTCTCGGCTGCTTCTAACTAACTTTTGTTTTGTCGATTCCGTTCGGGTATTTTGATGTTAGAGATGCACCTCGCATGTGGATACAGCATCGTCGAGAATGTCTATAAAATATCAAAAATTATCAAACTTGACAGCATGTCAGCAGTCGTAGCTTCGCACAAGACCTAAAAATCTACATGAAAACTGTTTTAAACCTTTTTACAAAGCGAATCTAAAAAAAAGTTACAAAAAGTTCACGTAAAAATAATGGATTTCTTTTTCCCCAAACTAATATTATCCAATTTAAAATAAAAATAGTCTACACTTCTTCTACCTTTAGCTGATATTTAGCATATTTAGTGGTGTAATTATCCCGAGAATGATAATATACAATCGCAGAAGTTTCACTTTTTTTATGACATTTTTTTGGGAGTCAGAGTTCAATCATCACAACCATGATCACAGGAAAGAGAAATAGAGGGAAAAGCAAACTCCAATTACCGCAAGTAATGCTTGTTTGCGGAAGAAAATTTTTCAGTTAATATGAATGTGGTGTCTTTGGGAAATTAGAAATTCAATACCGTTTCATTACAGCCTGTCTTGAGCAGCGTGACAAATATACGCTCAAACTCAGACACCGGGTCCTAAAAATACAGCCATGACAAATGACAATGTTACGCTCTAAGCTTAAGGCCCATGTTTACGTCTATAAATCTTAAGTTCTTTCCCATGATGATGTGTGTTGCATTATGTCAACGGTTTGAAACATGTTGGACAGGGATGGCATTGATTTAAGCAATTAATATTTTTAAATTTTTTTTTACTTTTTGCGCTTTAACCAGTTTAACTTAAATAGGCATTGTTTGGGTTGTAACTGATATATAATAAAAAAACTAGAGTAATATAAAATGTTTCATATTTCACTGGACTCATTAAAAAAATACAGCGATTAATTTTTTTCATTTTCAATTTATCATATAGAACTGTTACTACCGGAAAATGAGATGGAAATTTTAATTCTAATTTTTTTTCCTTTAAAAGTCTCAAATTTAGTACGACAAATGAAAATATATCTTCTATGTTTAAAGCACTGGTATTGAAAATGAAGGAAGTCTTATTTGATCTATTATCTCTAGGATTGATTTTAATAAAATATTTTTAACCATAAATTGATATAAAAGAAAACAAATAACTTGTTAAAAATAAACAACTATAGAAACATTCATTTATTTGGTTTGTTTGTTGTTTAGTGTTCATTCATTGCACACAAACTTATTAAATCACGACCTAAGTTTCAAGTGATTTCCAAACTGATACAAACATTCCCACCCAGGGTGGGATTCGAACCCACGAACAGTTCATAAATGAACTTACACTGAATAAAAGAGAAGAAAAAAATTTGTATTTACAGAGCGGTTGAATTTAAAAAAATTAAACGTGGAATTATAAACCCATTTACAGAAATATGGCCTCGTTATGTTATTTCAAGATGGTATTAAGACAGTTTCAACTTATTATCCCTTCAGTGGGTCAAAAAAAATGAGTACCAAGCATGCTAAACACTGGGGGTTTGCATTAGGCTGACCACCTAACTGGGTTGTATGATTTGCACCCCAGGACCTTCGGTCTAGAAAGCACTGTACGCTTTAGCCCCTTGAAAGGCAGTCGTGCCACAGAGTTCAGTTTAATAAAACAATTTAATTGTTGTCTACCGATCCATCCACTATCTTTCATTTCTAGAAAATAATTAGATTAAATAAATTTTGTGGTAACGCATTTTGGCTCATTAAAATGAACTCAGGAATAATACAACTGAAAAGTTATAATTTACAAAATTTCAATTTTATATTCGACATCACAGTATTTTTTCAAAGTAACTGAGAAGAATACATCCAAATATCAAAGTCATTCATTGCCAACACAATCATTCCAGACTTGTTTGTAAAAGTAACAATACGAAACAACCGTCTCAAAAGAATTGTTCTGAAACTTAAGAAATTAAACATACAAAAGGTCTCGTCTTGAGAGAGCTGAAACGCAATATTATTTTTCGCTTTAATGAATAAATAGAACCAGAATGGCCAAAGGAGATCCTTAGACGATATTGCCTAAGTTTTCTCATAGATCCAGTAATCTGAAATTTTCTCCCATGAGTTGTACATGAAGACAGTAGACCGCTTTTTAACTCTAAAAAAATAGATTAAGACTTGCTTGCTTCAGGTTTCCTTGTGATTCGCCTAAAATTAAATGTTATTCATTTTTATTGGAATTGAACAAATGGCTAAAAAATATGTGCGAAGAAATTCATCAAGGCATGTGACAAAAATGCAGGATTTTCCATGCAGATTTGTTTCTCGTATTAACTCTGTTCATATTCAAGTATACGGTAGTATATTTTTCATATATGCAAATTTTAAGTCTGCTTCAATGATTCGAGCTGTCAGTCGTTTCAGCAGATTTTGTTAACTTTTGAGCCAAAGTAAAGTAATAAAATCTAATATAACAAACAATAGAATCATAATCACTATTTTTATTCCTTGGAGGAATAAAAACTATCCATAAAATTCTTACAAAACAAAATGTATAGTATACATGCAGATGTGCGTAATTACAAATACAACAAATACATTATAAATATATTCCAAAAATATATATTACATTATATTGTAATAATTGAATAATTACATTAAAATAATTTTTTTAAAAATTATGAATAAAAAAATCACAAAAATTTCTCGATTCTTATTTTAGTTTAGAAAATATGCTTAAAATTATGAAATAAAAAATTTATAAGCAATCAAAAGAAAATTATTCTTGAATGTTTTACAGTATGGAAACTATTGTGGAATCTAGAACTACTTTATTTCTGTTTAATAATTTTTAATAACATATTTACGAATGTTGCTAATATTTTTAGTGCGTCGTGTGATAGTGTGTGTTATGTTTTCGCAAATTATTTGGCATTTTTGTTTCCTTTTTCACTCACATAAATAAGGAGTTTTTACTTTTGGATGACTTAATTTTTTTTTGTTCTTATTAATAAGTATTTGTCATTACTAATCTATTTGGTATTATATTTCAGGTTAGAAATCCTTTTTCCCGTGGCTTATATTATGACTTTACAATACATATATATAAACGTAAAACATGTCTGAAACTATTTACTCGCATTCTGTAAATATCTTTTCGGGTTTATTCAAGATGGATTTTTTTCTTCTGAAATTCATTTTAAATATTTTCTGCATAAATGTAAAATTTTATTTTCATAGAATAAATTTTTATATTCGTGAATTTTTATATTATAAATTTACGGATACATACACATAATTTTTTTTACATGTAAAATTCATTACATTCATTTGCTTTAAATCAATAATATGAAACTGTGTTTTTTTTTCATGTAGTAAATATGAAAATCTGTAGAGGCCGAAACATCACTGAAATATTTTATAATTGATTTATTAAAGAAATAACTAGCTTCGTAGTTTTTCATTGTAAAAGTTCTTTCTTTAATGCAGTTTCTAAGCTGGCAACTGAATTTTTAAAACTCTATAGCCTTCGACTAAACCGTTCATGAGTTTGAATCCCAAGTAGCTTTGGAATGTTTTGGCATGGATGTTTGCAGTGGTTTAGAATCCATTTTAAATTGCAAGTCCCGGTCCAGTTAGCTTTCGTGTTTAAAAACATAAGCGTGAAGGAATACAGAAACCAACTAATACATTAATCTAAACATGCACAAAAATAAACTTTAAGTGTTTTTTTTTTTTTTTTTTTTTTTTTTTTTTTAAACTATAAAACATGCAAAGATATCCCAATACATAAAATGATCTCAAAATTAATTTCTTAATAAAATTTGTGAACCATTTTTAAAAATACTTTTTTCATATTGATCATATGTTATTTAATCTGCTTAAGATTAAGGTTTTCAATTTTAAAAGCAAGAGAGAGCGAGAGGGAGATACTTTTAAAAGTAACTTATTAACTTTATGAGTAACTAATTTTTAAAATAACAGTTATAAAGAAACAAGTATTTTTTTAATCTTAATATATATGACAGTATTAGTCAAATGAAAAATTCGTTTTTAAATTTTTTTAATTACTACCATTTTGTAATAACAGATATCTACGGAACACAGTTAAAATTATCAGTTAAAATTAAATAACAGTTAAAAGTATCTGTAAAAATGTAATTAAAACACGTTTTCAAAAATAAATTAATGATCTTACTCGTTATTTTATCATTTGTTGTACCCATTAATAAGTTTAGAAATTGTATAATTTTCAAATAAATATCATGCAATTAACTATCTTTTAGTTAAAAAAAATCTATGAATAATCAGCATAGGAAAATTTGAAAAAGTGAAAATAATTATCTCATTAAATTACACAAATCTACTTTCTTATAATTAACAAAAAAATTAAATTTAACAAAACGTTTTAACTGGCGTCTTTTCTTTTTCGTGTTTCTAATTAGAATGAGCAGTGTTTCGTGAAAAAAAAAAAAAAAAGGTCCAAAGAATTGAAAGCGAAATTGGTTTTTGGAGGTGGCCACACAAAGAGCCTAGTAGATTTTTAGAAAAAATTTCCTGAAAGCATTCCAGGGAAAAATCAACAATGGTAGCCCGTTTTTCTTCATCTTGTCGTATCCTCAAAATAAGACTGCTTCATAACACAGTGGACTAGAATTTTTTTTTTAATTAAAAGGCGAATTTAATGACATCTTCTTTGTGGTGTGTAAATAGAAGAGTTGAGTTTGTTTTTGCTTTTGTACTTTGCTCAGGAAGTTACATTTTGGAGAGAGATGGCAGCCTTTTGTTAGAAGTTTTTCTCCTTCAATTCAGTTAAAACTGAATTTACAACAAAAAAAATTTTTTAAGGTTAAAGTAATATTACGTACAATTTTAAAGTTGTTTTGAAAACTGAATTTAAAATTAATTTCATTATTTCTTTTTAAATTGAAAATTTGTGGGAAAACCATTTGTTTCATTTTTAAAATGAAAAACAAATTTTTTTTACAACAAAAATGTTAATATTTATTAATAATAATAATATAAATAAGACAATGGGAATGAATTTTATTTTGAGTATTTTGGAAAATTCTGGTTAAAGTTTGGTTTATTTATCATTCAAGTATTTTATTTCTGAACACAGAAGCAAATTCGACAAAGACATGTTTAAAAGTAGCTTCCAAAACAATAAAAATACCAACAAAAATGAGTACGTTGCGCAAGAACTGTTGAAATGACATAATAGTCATGAATTGATAATGTCATGAAAGGATAATGAATAATTCAATATCCGATTCATTAGAAAAAGGAAAATAGACACTTCTAAATAGACAAAAAAAATCTTCTAAATAGATATTCATTATTGAAGCATAACAATATACACATATTAAACAATAACAAAATAATTATGCTTAATACGAAATTATTGCAGTCTTGTATCTGCTTGGACTTGAAGTTTTAAAATTATTAGCTTTAAGTATAATATTAATACGAATATTAATATAAAGCATTCATATTATTTTATTGGAATACCTATGTGTGAATAATTATTTGTCAGTTAATATTTTAGACAGTTTTGTTAAAACCGTAAATTTCAAAGCAAGAAAATAGTTCTAATTATTAAAAAAATCGTATACAGTGTTTGCTTCGTGACTATTCACAGTAAAATTGCCATGATATCAGGTTGGGGAAAAAGCATTCCATTTATTATTTTCTTTAATTTTATTTATTTCATAGAAAGCCGTAGTGATTGATACTTCGTAAAGTATCAATCAAACAATCAGATTTATGCTCATTTAAGAGGTGACATTTCGCACAAAAAAATTCTTTTGCTAATTTTTGTTTGGTCCATTCATTTATGAGTTAAATGGAATTTAACAAAGATAAAATTCCTCACATTTTACAATTTTTCTTAAATAAAAAGTAAAAATACAAGCTAGGTGATGGGAAGTGTGAATCGTGTCCCCCCCCCCATTTTTTTCTGCTCCCGATCCTGTAACAGCCAGTTACGGGCTTTGGTACCGCAGATTCAGTTTCGGAATTTTTTATGTTTAAGAAGCACCTTGGATAGGTGTACCTACATCAAAATAGTCGATAAGATATTAAATATTATCTAAATTAAACTCTGGTTAGCAGTCGTAATATCGCCTAGAGCTTAAAGATTAATTTTGAAACAGTTCTAAACAGCTTAACATTTTAAAAGAGGATAAGTGAATATCAAAATAAGTTCACGTAAAAATAGTGGGATTTTTCCCAAACCTAATTTAAACAAAATATTTTAGCAGCGATTAATGAACACTTTCAAAAGATCTTTGATTTGAAAACTTCTAACATGAATTTTAAAATAATGGCGCCAAAAATTTGCACAATAATTACGTCTCTGAGATTTGAACCTAAACGCAAAAAAAGGAAATGGAATAGGGTATCATTTCAAATATTTTGATTCAAACCAGAAAAAAAAAAAAAAAAATTGGAAGTAAATGATTATTTTCTTCCGAGCTTCATATAATGCACAAAGTTATGACCAAAAGCGAATTTCGAAGCTTCACTTTGAAATAATTATTAAATTAGTTAGCTGGTAGATATTTGTAAGACTGTCACTATACAGTCAAAATAAAATTGAGGTCATCCGTGTGCGCGTATATCAGTAAAGAAAATTTTCCTTCAGTTTTAATACTAAAAAATTTCATAGTGACATCATCAAAATTTAGTAACTTCCAAAAGAGAATGTTCATTGTTTTCACATAAAGTACTTCAGAATCCGAAGGTTGTGATCTATGTACATGTTGTTAACAAGTATCGTATTTAGAATAATTTTGTTCCCCCATTTTGAATAAATATCCTAACATTGATAATATCATTGCATAAATATCATTCATTGAATGTAATGATATTTTGCGAATACATAAATATTAGTTTGGGGAAAAAGTTATCCATTATTTTTTCGGTAAACGTCTGTAGTGATCGCTATCTCGTGAGGTATCTATCAAACAATTTCAAATTTATGCTCATTGGAAAGGTGACATTTAACACTAAAATATTCTCTGGCGGTTTTTTGTTCGATTAATTCAGTTATGAGTATAAGGTTTTAAAAATAGAAGACAACAAACAGAAAATTCGGTACATTTTAGTTTGTCTTTTATAATGGCGAAAATGCTAACCACGTGGCTAAAATTGTGAAAGGTGTTTATCGTCCTATATATGACTGTAACAACCAGTTACGTACAATTATGGTTTCGTCGAATCCGTTTGGGTATTTGGATGCTAAAGATGCACCTCGCATGGATACAACATCGTCGAGAATGTCTATAAAATATCAACAATTATCAAACTTGACAGCATGTCAGCAGTCGTAACGCGCAAGACCTAAAAATCTACATGAAAGCTGTTTTAAACCTTTTTACAAAGTGAATCCAAAAGAAGTTACATAAAGTTCACATAAAAATAATGGATTTCTTTTTCCCCAACCTAATATTACAATTATTACGTATGTAACATCTTAAAATGCAACAAATACACATACTTTTAAAGTCAAATATTCTTGTTTGATATTTCATTGATATTGATTTCATTGTATATATTTGATTATGAAAAGTAGATTTTTTTACGAAAACAGTTAAACCAAAATTTAGTCTAGAATTTCAAAATAATTGCTCAAAATATTAATCAAAACAAAGGCATCCAAAAGCTTACGATAATATAGGTGTTTTCAAGATTAGGTTGAAATAAGGTATTTATTTCTGGAGCTTTATGCTTAACTGCAGTTGCACAAGGATTTCTATAACAGTTCTTTTCATCTATGTGACCACAATGTAAAAGAAATTCAAAATAGGAACTGCAAATAGAAAATTTTCTTTCCAGAATCATTTCCCGACAATAGATTTTCACTGCTGGGTGAATTCAAATTTCCTCTATTTCACAGTTCTCAACTTAAAAAATTTTCATCCTCTTGGTTCTCGCACGATTTTCTAACACCCAATAAGAAAAGTAAAATAAATCCCCTTTTTGTGCGAAAGGAAGTCTTAAGAATTGTGCCTCATCAGAAATCTCCAGCACGTATGATGACGGACGTGGACTCTTGACACACAGGGCACGTACGGATTTTACCTATTAGCTCAATTCCTAACGGGGCTTTCACTTAGGACCATTTTGTTCTATTCCCCAGAATTCTTTTATGTTCTAAGCATTGTTGTCTCCAATCGAATGCTTATCTACATTTGTTCTCTTTTATCTTTGACATTCGAAAGTTGTCTGTAAATCGAATGCTTATCTAGATTAGTGTCTCGCAAGCTTTGACATTTGGCAGTGTCTCTTGTTAGAAGCAATTGAATGTTTCATTAACTCTACGAATGCTTGCTGTTTTAATACTAAGTTCGAATTTGTGGTTTGACTTCGATTTTAAGTGACTAAAATCATCATGATTTAAGCAACTATGTTATCAGTGCAAATAATTTATAAGTTCAAATATATTGTAATAAAAAAATATATAAATACAAGTAATAAATATTTAAGTTATTTCTTATACTTTCGACAAAATCTCCAAAAAGAACAATATTAAAAACAAATCATTTCGAAATTCAGATTACTAAATAATATTTTTTTCATTCAAGTTAATTTAACCCTTTATGGTCAACAATTTTTTTACGTAAGGCAAAACATTTTTTTTCCTTACGTAAAAACAACACTTACTGCTGCCAGCAGATACGAATGTGCCGAAAACGTCACAATGGAACATTGTGGAATAATTCATTTAGCTACTGAGGCAAAATGATTCTGCTGGTATGTGCCGAATTCGGCACACCTGAAGTTAAAGGGTTAAAATTAGATATCACAAATAATGAGAGAATTTTAGCGTGCCTTCTCTTAAATTAATGAGAGAAATAATGAAATGCAACTGTTAAATAATCACGAGGCATTTTAAATAATCGATTCCATTTAAACTCTTCAAATATTTTGATTAACATCTCTCCTAAAATTCATATTTTACGAAGGAAATAGAAGATTCAAACATTTCCTATTTAGTTATACAGATATTCAATTGTAGGGGTCGTTTGCTATAACAATTCACGATATTGCAGATTCACTTGTTACGTCCCGAAGCTTTTTTCGAACACTTTTAAAGTATTTCTTATTTCAGGAAATAAAATCTCCTCCCAAACTACCAGTTTCTTTTTTAAAAAGGGGAAGAAACAAGAACACTCAGCAGTTAATGCGTCGGAAATCATTAACTCCACGGACTCCTCGCAAAATCACATCTGGCGACAAAACGATCTATTAATGATGCAATTTGTACGCTAATGGTCCAGGTCTTGGCGATACGTCACGATAAAAAATGGAGTTAAAATGGCCGGGGAGGCATGTGATGACATTTGTTTCAGAATGTACGTTGTATTTTGTTATCGTTATTACAGTGTAGTTAATGGCTGAAGTTTTGTTTCTCTAACGCCGTCATTCAACCGAAGATATTAATCATATTACCGATAGAAAAATCAATAAACTTAATTTGAACTGGAAAATGTAGTATCACTTATGATAACGAAGAACATGAATGAGACGCCAATTTATTTCATTTATTCAGTCATAAATATTCGAATTTATGAGTGGAACAAATGAAATGTACTGATATGCCACATTGGTATTTGGTGAGACATGTTTCGACATGTAATGGATATTACTATACTGACGATGTGAGTATCGTAAATACAGTTCAGAGCGGCTCATTTGTTCAAGTATGCACATAATATGATGTATTCTTAAGTCACGCACTATGACACATTTAAAAACAAAGTGAAAAACAGTCTAATTTTAACAAATTTTGTTTTGAATCGTTGCAACATTTCAATTCAAAACAATATGAAAATGAATAGCAAACATTGTTTGCTATATTCATTTTCATTATATTAGATATGTTATAATTTCTAGTTATTCTTATTTTAGAAATAAGTTAAAAATTTTCTTTAAACAAAATACTCTGTGGTTAAAATATTATGAAATATTTCAATATTATAATTAGTAGAAATAGGTATGTTTATGCAAATTCTTTCAAATCTTATTTCTTAATATCATGAATAGTTTATATTATATATATATATATATATTCCTCTAGTTAGATATGTTACACAATTCCCAATATTCAATTTAGAAAATTCTATTCAAATGTTGAATAATTGATTAAAGCTATCTGTTAACCCTTTGGGTGCACATTTAATATTTTGGGATATAGAGTAATTTATAAGAACAGAATATTTTATGCAAAAGAATTCATTTATTTCATGATATATAATATATGAATTGGGGTATATGATATTGAGATAACTTTTTAATTATAAACTTAGTATTGCAAAAAAAGAAAAATTTAGGAACAAACCAATTCATGTTATAATGAAAAGCACATTTTATTAATTTCGAAGAGTATAGTGGATACAAATCACTTTGAAATAAAAAAGAATGAACATTCTAAATATTGTCGCATTTTCAACGTCGTATCTGAAGAACATCACATGCGACTTTGGCCAATAACGTTCTGTTACGGCGAATGCGGTCAAAGGGTTAATTTGGGGGGGGGGAAACTTAAAGGGAAACAGCTGAGTGTATATATTTCTACTAAAATAACTATCATTAAATTTATTGTTTATAAAAAAAGATAATTTTATCTACTATTTTCAAATTTCTCAACAATATCCTTTAATCATACGAGGTTCTAAATTTTATTTCCCTAACAATTAAACGAGCTTAGTTATAATATATTTTAACAATTAAACTATTAGTCATAACTCTTATTAATGGCTACTATGAATCATGAACCCCAGAAATAAGTTTCAAGTGAAGCTGACAATTTATTGCGGGGACTATTCATCTCTCTGATGTTTTCAAGACGGGGGATCGATTTCGGATGGCAGCCAAGAAGAGAAATGGAAAGCCGGGGTTAATTGTTCGTAATGCAACTCAAATGGGTGGCAGTAGCGCATAAGCTTGGAGGTGGGGGTGTCGACATAGTCATTCAGTAATTACTCCCCTTCCCCTCCTCAAATCGACGCATTAACCCAGTGTCTTTCAACGCGTGCCGCCTTGCACGGAAGGGGGTTGAAATGGGGGGAATGGACTGGAAAATGCTTCTACAACATCGTATCGACTGTGAATAGGAAAGTTGGGGGAATCCCATTAAATGCTCCAGAATTCACTTCAGCATATCAATAGCTCTATGCATAACTCTTAAGAAAATACCGAAAAAAAATTCTAGAAAACCTTATTTTTTTCAGTTTGGGATAATATTTGACAGGTATAATAAATATCAATATAAATTGGTTATGAGAAAGGAATTAATATAAAAAAAAAACAGTATGTTAAATATTGTGGGTTCACTGTTGCTAATAAGAACATGTTCTTGGAGGAGAAAGGTACTAAATTCGATACCAAGTATTGTTGAAAAACGTGGGTATACTTTTGCTTACTGCATGCTTTCCTTGGGATACATGAGTATAGTCCCTATTTATGAAATATTTTCCCAGAATACAATTCGCAGGCATATTTAAATCCCTTGATTGTTACTGTCTACTATGTTAGTATCTTTGGAACAAATATATTTTAAAGATACATATCTTGATATACATTTTAAACAGTTACCAATGCCTTTAACAGAAATCTAGATTTATTTTTTAATTCATTGGAATGCAAATATTTCATTTAAATCCTATTGTCTAAAAGAGAAATTTCTTACCAGAATAAAATTTTCCCAAAAAGCAATAAAACACAATTTTCGAATTTAAAGTATATTTGAAAAGTTATATTTAATTTATATATTTTATCTCAGCATATTTTTATACATAAAATACATAATTTTTTAATTAATTTTTTGAAAATAACAGAACTTTTTTCATTCATGCTTAATGTGAAGAAGCAATAAATTTTAGAAACACTGTTTAGACGTCGCAACTATGTTTGATATTGTTTGTGCAATAATAAGCCTTGCATTTTTGTACTCAAATATGCACTTTTTCTTGTGTCTAGATTTTAATATTATGAATTATTTTTACATTTCGCAATTATGAATTAGGTTGTGAAATTATTTTTTTATAATTTGGTAAGGTTATTTTTTATAACACTAAAACATTTGCGAACACATTTGAAGGAAAAAAACTCACAGTATCGAACAATTCAACAACAAGTTGAAAATTTATTATTAAAAAAGAAATGCACACATATAGTGGGATTTTATCATAAAATTATGAGCCGTTTAAAATTCTCCTTTTATGGTTTATTATTAATAAATGTATAAAATACCAACTATGTTATACAATTTTTAAAAACAATTTAAATAGTAAAATGGTAATAAACAGTGACACATTTCAAAATAAATCTTATAACAAAGAAAAAAATGAAGTGAAACTTACGTATAACATGATATTGATGCATTAAATCTCTAAGATTATGAAGCACTTACCTAGAAACAGAAAAAATTATTATATACCATCGTCATTTAAATTAAATCCAAATTCATTACAAGAATTAACATAAAATGAGAATTAAAAAGTAATATTAATGATGGTAGACAAAAATTCAAAAATATAAGAATTATTTCAGTTATAAATATTACTTGCTTGAAAAAATCTCATTTTATAAAAATCATATAATTTTTCAGTTAGGTTTTACTTTGCATTGTTCATATATTTTGCTCAAAATTAAGATAAATAAAAAGTAATATTTTAGATAACTACACGTTCATTATTGCTTTAAATTTCTTTCAGAAGTATAATTATAAAAAAGCTCATTAACCTGCTTTAAAAAATTTTATTTTCTTTGAAAACTTTATTACAAGAAATTCACTTCTGGATATCACATTCAACGAAAGGGGGAGGAATTTAAGAAAAAGGAAAAACTAAGCGGTGATAATTAATGGGCAGAATATTTTTTCTAGTCATATTTCAAACATTCTCCATTTAGAACTACCGCCCCGTAAAAACAAGATAGCCACGGATTTATTACGTTACGCACATATGCAAGCAGTTAACGCCAACAAAAAATATTTTGAAGATATAAAAAAAAAAGTTCATAATTCCGAAATTCTGACAAAGAGAGGAGAGAAAAAAAAAACGCAGCATACAATATGATTTATTTTTACGGTGGCGATGGTAATAATGGTTTAAAAAGGCGTCAAAAAATCACAGCGGTCTTAATGCTCTTTTGCGCTGGCTTTTACTTTGTATTTGCAAAGACAGTTTATTTTATTTTCAGTGGAAAGAGATATCGAAGAAAATATTGCAGCCATAGCCGCTAATGGGCAGAATGAAGAGTAACGCAGGAAAAACAGCTAAACGGCGTTGCTTCTTTTCTTCAGAGAAAAGAAACAACGCTTATCCGTTATGAGTTTTTTGATTTCGCTTCAAAATCAGAAGTTATGTGAGTTAAAAAAAAAAAAAAAAAAAAAAAAAAAAAAAATTAGAAATATAAGTTTTCTAAGAAAATAAAAATCTGGATACATTGGAATTTCATTTCCCAATTGCAATAACTGAATTGATAAAAGTAATTTTAAACTCAAAATTTTAAAATCCACACAATAATAAGTATATTAACATTAGAATAATTCATAATAAAGACTTGACACGCTTTTTATCAGCATCTGAAAATAGCATAGTAGAAAATTATGATATTCTGTTCAGTAGGATCAGTTTCAATACAAGATTGTTTTGTTTCTCTACTCATTATTATTATTATTAACCATAAAGTGATTGTTTCTTTCGTTACAGTTGAGATCATGGGTACGTCAATTTATTTCACTTATTATTGGTCTGTGAGTGAAAGAAATAATCGTTTTCACCAATAATGTTGAGTATACAATTCTGTCCACTAATCCACCAAGTAAATTTGTCAGTGGGATTAGCTCTTCAGTGAGCAGTAGGAAAAACATTTTTGGCCAATATCTTAATGGGATTGGTTATTTTATATATTATTGGAGATTTGTCTCTCTTGATACCGCTATTAAAAAATAAATACTTATTAATCATTATGTAAAGATAAATTTATTTCATGTAGCATGCAAATGACATTAAATATTAAAATTTGATTGTTTATGCAAGATAAATCATAACTTCCACTTTAAGTTTAGTTTAAATCGGCAAGGATGATTTTTAAACATAAAGTAGTTTTTATTTTATTTTTATTTAAGAAATCTAATAAAATTAATTTAAGTAAATCTAATCCCGAACATACATATGAAATTCCACTGGTTTCTTTAATTTTCGGTATAGCAATCAAATAACCTCTTCGTATAATTTCTTTTCTCATGCATTATCTATGTGTGATCAAACCATAGGACCCCTTTCTTCCAAACAATTGCAAAAATATCCATTTTTAGAAGCTATCACATTTGGTAAACTAATGCATATATTATGTATAAACTAGTTTAAATGAACTATAAATATTTCAGTTTTAAGCAAAAATTAATCGCTATAAAATAAACAACACTATGGCATACATTCTGATAATGATAACGAATAGGAATGAAATCATTCAACTAACATTATTTATATTAGTGTTAAATATATGAAATTCATTCACATTTTTGGCAGTGAACTGTTATAGGTATTAAAACAATATCGATCTTTTTTACTCGTACGCGTAAGCATAATAAAATAATTTTGTTGATATTTTAATCAAAATATTTGATTTAAAATATATGAAAACTTCGAAACGCAGGAAAAATTTGCATAAATAAATTAAATAGATTAAATTGATAAAAAATAGAAATAATATAGATCGCCTATATGTACGCGATTGAAAAATTATTGATAAATGCAATTTATATTTTAATAGTATTTCATTTAACAAATGCCCCATGAAGATATCTACAAATGCAATTCGCAAGGAATTCATGGAAAGTGTTGATGTAAGCTTTTTGGATAAAATAGGAAAATAAAAATTTTTAAAAATAACTTTGTCAAGTAAAAGTATCTTTTATTTTTTAATATTTTTTCATCGATACAAAAAAGTTTAATTTTTCTTAATATACATTGAATTGTAACTTGCAATTCAGTGCAAAAACAGGAAAAGTAAAACGGGAAAATAGAACAGGAATTGTGAGCACATTCTAAGATTGAGTCAATTTTATATGTCATAGAAATTTTTAGACTTATAGGATATAATTTTTCATATTAACTCTCTTATTTATAAAAAAAAATCTAAAATATCTAATAATAGACCCTGTTAAAAAAATAATTTGCCCAAACAAAAATCATCTTAAGTACCAAATTCCTTATATTCAAACACGGTAGTAATTAAAAACGTAATAAGTAAAAACGTAAACGTGGTCTTTACATTTGTCATTTACGTTTTGTTTGGTTTATATTTCTCGTTCTACAATCACTTTTTCGTGCACGTGTTAGAGCTGATTGGATGTTGATCAATGATTTAAAGTACACTTCTTTTTTTATTTCTAATGGCGGGCACCGTTGAGCAAGAAAGTACATTAGCCCATTTGTCGCAACAAGGCCGGAAACTGCTACTCATTATATCGTTACTCGGTGGGCACCTGTGATCCAAGTCACGGAGGTACGAGTAGCATCGCCCACGCCACACCACCATAAACCAGTTTATAGAGTGAGCCACATTCATCCATCATCGGTGGAAAGGTCAAGAAACAGAGAGAGAAAGAGAAAGTACATCCATGCCCGAGACGGGATTCGAACACAGGTCCTCCCCATCCGTAGTCAGTTACGCAAACCACTAGACAGGTTGGGCGGCTTTAAAGTAAACTACAAACCACCCTATAACACGAAGGAATCCAAAAATATGGGTGTAAAATATGAATAATTTACGTTGAAAACTAGATTATAAACCATTCAAATGGCAGTCTGGTCTTTCCTCACTGTCAAAACGCTGTTATATATATATATATATATATATATATATATATATATATATATATAT
>JAPDSC010092620.1:178658-190975 GCA_026290005.1 Latrodectus geometricus | reverse complement strand
ATATATATATATATATATATATATATATATATATATATATATATATACACAAAAAAATTGTTATTTAGAGGATTAACCAAAAACTATGGTAAACATTCTTTACACATACATAAAAAAACTAATGCATTTGCGTGTTAATCAAAGTTTTAAAAAAAAAAAAAATTAACGCTCAGAATTTATCTTAAAATTATTCATTAAGAAATATAATAATTATAGCTCATTTAAAAAATGCTTTAATTTAAGCATAAGTTATGAAATATTTAAAAAATATTTAAATCAAACAAAATTTTATTTAATCTAATTTATTTTTCTAGATTATGGACGATATTCTTAAGAATTTCCGGAAGTAAAATTCAAAGGGATGAATAAAGTGGAGGCAGAGAAAAAAAGGAGTAAAAATGAATCAAGGAGCTTTTTTTTTCTCTCTTAGAAGACGCGGACCACTGGAGATAGATAATTAAAGACGACTTATATTGGAATTCCCGCAAATGGGGGGAAAAGAAAGGATGAGAGGAGCTTTAAGAAAATGGATACACTTAAATCAGGAATGGGCGAAAGAAACGTGTGAAAAAAAAGCAATTTGCGTCCAATAACACGAAGATCTCGGGAAAATTATTGTAGCATATTTCTTTCAATATCTTTCCCTCTCTTTCGAAATATGAGCCGCATATCCTGTTGGAAAGCTCGAAGAAATATTAAAGAAAATAACTGAACCGAAATATTAAAAATATTTCGGGGAAAGAGATTACCGAATTAAAATTACATTTCGGAATTTTTTTTTTTTTTAAAATATGGTATTTTTGTATATTACGAGATATCGAAATGCAGTTTTTGGAAGTCGTAATTATAATAATTCGATGCAATTATTAAAGTATTGTTAATTTATAATAGTCAAAAAATGTTTCTAAGAAAAATTATGTTATTTTAATGATACCATGAGAATTTTCTTAAAATTTTATGCAGTTATTAAGCAAAAATATATTATTTTAAAGTTTTTTTTTTTTCAAGATTCGTTACTTAATCAAGAACTTAGTACCTCAGAAACGAAATTCCTCAATTTATGAAAATTCTAAAAAAATCGAACGCGTAAATTTTAGAACAAATTTAAACAGAATACTTAGACTAACGATAAAAATGTAATAAATAAACAATTAAATTCCTAACTTTGTTTCTCAGAATAATTAATTTTTAGAAACTAGGAATAATTAGATTAGAAAATTTAATGTTTATGAAATATATCCCACATCACACCAATCATCCATGAATGTGTAGAAATGAACCCATGAAATGCTGAACAAAAGGCAAAGCATTTACTATTCGGTAGAAAGCTCGACAATAAGTAATTAAATCTATGTCAAATCTTTATATAAAAATATAAGTTACTTTTATTAAGGCATAAATATTTTAAACACACAACAAAATTTTCAGTTATAACAATTAGCGATTATTTAAAATATAATGGAGGAAAATATATAAGAAAAGAAAGGAAAAAGAGGAATCAAAAGTTAAAATTTCTAACACAAATATTTAAACTATTTCATTAATAAAAAATTTACAATTTAACTATAATTTTTTGTTGCCTCAGCCCTTAATAATATAATACCTATTCTGGTATAATAAGAATAAACCGTGGAATTATTTACAAATAATTTTTACTGCTTCGAGAAACAAATTTTACTGCCTATAATCTACCAATAAATGGAAATGCTTAAGCGCGAGATTATTTACAATCCTTCTTAACTATATCTTAGCATTCATAAATACATACCTAACAAAAATTTTTAAATATAATTGAATGAGACCTACTCAGAGAAACAATATTTGTAAGTTTATACAAAAATAGACTGCATTACGAAAATAGTCAAAAAATAGGAAACCCTGTTGCGCCTTAAACTCTCATTTATTAAGACAAATTAGCTTAAAAAATATTGCCAATTAACCAATATATATAAACCACCAATGAAAATAAATTCTAATAATCATTAACATTTGATCCAATTTGATTATATGTACTTTGGGAATAAACACTAATGGCAGCCTGCCAGACTAGACTACCAAATAACGCGAAGCTTTTGCTCTCGTAATTTTTTTCTAACTTTCAAAAAAACTAAATATGTAATAATATTTTCTATTTTCTGATTATACTATATAATTGCAATAACTCATAGGATGTACTCAGTGATAGTAGACGACGTGAAGTAACTTAGTTTGTTCGTTTGGCTAATCTGATATTTTTTTATGTGAGGATTTATTTGATAGGAAATTATGAATTCAAAATGTATTCGGAGTCACAAAACACATCCATGTTAGAAGGTGGGTGGTCACTAATCATTTTGCTCTCAGCTCTGTGTAGTGTCAGAAAAGTAAGTTATTTACGTAAATTTTTTTAAATTAAAAATGTCATAAAACAAAAGGAAAATATACTGTTATATCTACTCCCAGTGACACGATGCTAAGTAGAGACAGAATTAAATCAAACTTCACGGGCGAGTGGCTCATGAATCTAATGATTGCAATTTTGTCCTTTGATAAGGAATGTTCACCTTATGATTCCCGTCAAATTCTTAACAAAGAAGAGATGAATTTCTGATTTAAAATTCAGTTAGTGCTTCTAAGTTTCACATGTTTTCCCTCTTGCGCAACAGAAATTAGGAAATATCATTCTGATAGACAAAAAATACAGTGGATGATAAAAAGCTTTACGACTTTTATCATCCATATATTGAAAAGTCTAAAGTCGAAATGTAGAAAAAGTCTGAAGTTGAAATACAGTAGATGATAAAAAGCTTTGCGACTTTTATCATCCACTGTATTTTTACTATAAACTTTTTCTACATTTCGACTTTACACTTTTCAATACAGTACGTTAGAGAAGCATTGATACCGCAACCTTTGATAGTTATATTTGCCGATTTCTGAGCGATGTCGGCTTCTATCGATAGTAAGGTCTACTTTCCAGAAGAGACTACAGTTTCTTATAATCTATTCATGGTTTGTAGTATAAGCTTAAATTAATGGTTTACACCATGATGTTCCTTGATACAGATACAAAATACTGCACTTTAAGGAAATAAGCGCAGTAAGCATTTGTAAATACAAATATTTTACCATTGGAATAATATGGTATTTAGTTTGGCCATATTTCAGAGTTATAGAACATTTCATTTCTATAGGAAGCATATATCGTTAGTTAAATAATGTTCTTTAAATCATTTCATAATTATCCACACATGTCCGTAAATTAAAGATAAATTAATAATCCAAAGGCACATGAGAATTGATCGCGAGAGAAAAAAAAAAGCCGTCTGTAGAAATATCACATACATGATCAAGCATTGTATACAAATTTCAGGAAAGTGCCTGATGACACCAAATGTAACCCACAATGACGAGAGTGTAAGAAGAGGTATATGATAATCTGCGTCAAAGAAGTAAACATATTCACAACCAGTCTGTACGGCACTCAATACCACGACCACATATGTATTGCACAGCGGACGATGCTTTGAATGGTAGAATTATCGGTCGTCTGGAATGCGGGCGTATGCAGATGTCAGTAACCGAGAAACTCGGGATCACTTACAATGTTATCTCTATGCTGTAATAATGGTTCCAAGATGATGTCAGTAGACGTTAAAGTGCAGGTCGCCCTATAGAAGGTCGCCGAATAACGACCGGTATTTGGCACCAACCGCCAAAAGAAACAGATGAAGCACAGCAGCGGATCTGGCTCGTCAGCTAAGATCAGTGACGAGTACGGTCATTTCAAGGTAAACAATGCACAGACGTTTGGGGCAGTATGGCCTATATACTCTCAGGATGGTCAGACGTGTCTCGCTCTAAACAACTCACTGTCACCAATAGTTAGCTTAGAATAGGGAACATGTAACGTGGATATCATCATTGTAATATTATGTTTTCCAACAAGTCGAGATTTAGGCTCACAGTCAGTCATTCATGTCGATTTCGTCAGGCTCACAGTGGATTCACGTCGGACGTTCATATGGAGAACTGCAGGTACTCAAATATCACCAAGACAACACCATGAACGCCAACGTTAAGGTGGTGCATGAGTACTCACTTGGGAAGGCTTTATACTGGCCTCCACAATAGATTTGTATGCTCAAATTGGAACTATGACAGAACAAATTTATTGGTATTTTCATGTTGGAACATGTCTTTATGTTTAAGGATATCGTAGGTGTTGAATGTGTGTTTATGGATAACATCGCCTGTCTTCAATCGGATGGAAAGGTCAGCATTTTAACAAGACTTGAATCTCATAGAGTATATGTGGGACACGCTTAATCGTTGAATCGCAACCAATGAACTACTTCCTACATCTATACCATTAGTTTGGAGATAATAGATTGATGAGTGGAGTTATCTGCCCGAAGTTCAAATTGATAATGTGACCCTCAGCATGACTCGGCGTTGTAGGAACTGCATTTTCTAGTATGGGAGACGTATGATATATTAATCATCATACCAACAACGTACTCTTCAGTTGTTGTACGGGCAATATAGGATATAAGTGCTCAAGGGAGTAATCGTAGCTTGTGTACACCTGGTATCATACATACATAATCTCTTTTGTTCTGATTTCTTCAACACACATGGGGTTTATGAATAAATCAAGTTAGTTTTGTTTCTGCAAATTTAGTTGCCGGTTCCAGCATTACCCTTAATTTTATGGGCATGTGTCTATTAGTGTTTACCAATATATTCATAGAAAGATTTTTGGCAATAAAGCTGCATTACACGATATCATTAAAGAAACATTGGACCAATAATGATTTCTTGTTTTTTTTTTATAGGAACGATGGATATATCTCTAATAATGAAACTTTGCAACTAAAACATATGATTCTAATATAAAAGTTTTTATGATCTACTAATAAAAATATTTATTTTCTCCAATTAAATTTGCATTGCAGTTTCTTAAAAAATTTAAGGAGAAACATTTCGTAATTAAAAAAAAATATGAATAAATTGAAAAAAAATTGATAATGAGAACGAAAGAAAGCATCGATAAAGTGAAAAGCATCTTCAATGATTAAAGTGAATAATTGTTTTAATGCATTTACTAATGAACACATTGTGTAACAACAGGACCAAACTCATTGATGTGAAAATGCAACTTTTGATTTGATTACTGTTATACAATGGAAGTTACCGATGTATTTGTTTGCTTGTATTTATCAGTGTGTATTTGGAAGATTCTTGGGTTTTCATCTTTGTCTTCTTCATAACATAAATAAGACCCGATATTTGTGAACTAAATTCCCCATGAAGAAAAACAAATGGTAGACGCTTAATGCTTTTAGATTTGCTTGTCGTAAATCATGGATATTTAATTTTATTTATATATATCATTTGTGTGATAAATATTTTTCAATAACAGTTGCAGTCAATAACATAAGCAGAAATTGTAAAATGTTCAAATTATTTGCTTTGGTTTTTCATCCTTCAGACAAATTTTAGGCCAGAGGGATTATTTGATAAGTACGTACAGAATAAATGTGTTTCCAGACCATAACAAATAATTCTTATACACAAAAGAGTTTTGCTTATCCGTTACCAATCATTTTTTGTAAACGAAAGCTACTACTTATTAATTAGAGTGAGACTTACATTTTTAAGTACATTTCAAACCACTTGAACTTTCAAGCTCTTGAGATTAGATTCAAACCCACGAACTCATACGAGAAAGAAATAGCATGTTTGTCGCTTAACTGTCAGTCTTTTGCACGCGAGGGCAAATTACACCTATGTTTACAGTTCAAAATTGATTCCAAACCACTACATGCACATGAGAAGGAAATCGAATTGACAAACTATTGAATTTAAAAGATAAAATGCTAAGC
Organism: Latrodectus geometricus; assembly: GCA_026290005.1. Taxonomy (NCBI): domain Eukaryota; kingdom Metazoa; phylum Arthropoda; class Arachnida; order Araneae; family Theridiidae; genus Latrodectus; species Latrodectus geometricus. Next base: position 185,108 of record JAPDSC010092620.1, on the reverse strand, counting down.
ATTAAGCAGCCAACTCGGATAGATCCTATTGTAAAATAGCTATTGCTTTTAGAGAACAAATACAAATGCAGAAATTAATCACGATGATAAATTTATAAAAATGCTCTTGTAGGATAAAGGAAATCTGATAAAACGTTCCGGTACAATAACCAAAGTATTACATCATTGAGAACAAATGAAATCAATACATATCACATGACACCGACAAGACAGCAAGCTCTGAGAAGAAAAACAGTGATCTCACAAAAGCCAAAGATTTTTATCACTGAGGACAATTATGTGGTAACTGGGTATTTATCCAGAAACAAAGCCCTGATCAAACGACGGCAGTGGAGAGAAAACCATTAAGGTCGAGATGTACACACAAAAAACAAGCCAACCTTGCCTCCCCTTCCATCAAGAATGATCGGAGACCTCCCTCGAAGTGATTTGCAAAAGCAATTTGCCAACTGAGGGTAGGGTAAGGGCTGTCACAAGAGATCAGATTTTATTTCACGCCCCTATGACCTCGTTTTCCATTCCCTGCACCGCCCCTGCCGCCTCCTGATCTAGCAGATATTTCCGAAAGTGGCATATCTCGAGTCCATTATGGCAGAAAGGAATCTTGATGGAAAAGAAAGAAAGTATCACAGACCGGAAGAAAGACTCTTCGAGTGTCTTTTAATTTTATCTCGCTTCCGAGAAAGGAAGAGGAAGAAAAAAAATGTTGCCATTTTTTGGACATCGGGATAATGAAAAGCTGATTAATGTTGGTCATTCGAGAACTTTCTTGGCATTGACTTGACGTCAGATGGGAAGAAGCCTCCACTCTAATGCGGGAAAAAGGTCGTTCACGTGATCAAAATGAATCATGATTTTGTTGTGACAGTATTAGATCAGAATGAACCAAAAAATTTCGTATTAAATAATGAATACAAGAGAATTTCTTTAGATTGTTGATCATTTTTCATAAGCCTTATTCAAGCTGTATCAATACAATTAGTTATTCTTTGAATCGAATCCATAAATTGGAGTCTAGAGTCCAAGCATTCAGCGAACAGTTCGTATGTATAATTATATTTCTTCATTCATAATTCAAATAGATGTGAAATTCTCATATTAAAACAAGTATTTAAAATTTTAAATCTGAAATTTAATTTACATTTTTATAGTATAAAAATAAATACTCAAGTACTTTTTGTTGAACAAAGTAGATATACATAGAAAAGATCATATACAGTTTATTTTTACAGTTATCCAAAACTGCATTTTTCGACAAGTCCTCATTTCATCACATTTGTATTTCTAGACTTAGGTTAAATTCTTGCTCAACAACAATTTTTTCAACATTAGAACAAACATTTTAAATAGATATAAAACTATTATAAACATTAACACCCCAGAAAAGAATTAATAGTTAAACTTAAGGTCAAAGCAGTAACCATTCAGATTTCGTTTTTAATAGTCTATACACTAACTCATTTTAAAACAGCTCAACATTTATATCATTTAAGAATTACATATATTTATAATCATTATTCAGAACATTTATAGTCGAGTTGGAAATCGAAACAACGAACATTTGATTTTAGACCAGAAGGTCAACATTCAGCTACCAGCGAAAACTGGTAGCTGAATAACCAGCTACCATCGAGTAGAAAAATACAATATTAAAACGTATGCATCCATTGAACATTTTACCTACATTCTCTCTTAAATATTAATACATTTTCCATACTTAAGTTTTGAAGATTTGTTACTTATGTCCAATTATATAAATTCCAAATACAAATTTATTAATATAAAAATAGATGAAATTCAATGTTATACTAATAATAAACTCAAAAGTTACATTTATCAGTGACTTGCATTGCAAGCAAAAACTAATTCAGGTTCGCTGCCTTCAAATTAAAATGGATTCAAAGTTATTACAATCACCCAGAATGAAATTGGGAATTAAACACACGAACTTCTGGGCTGAAAGCTAAATCACTAGCTATTCAATCGTCAATTGATAAATAAATCCAAGAGACTAAAAGTATTTTACTAGACTCTGAGTAAAAAAATGCAAAAGTAAATGAAGTTCAGAATCAGAACTTATTAGTTCACCTATTTTAATAATATCATATGATTATATTACCGTAAACCTACATACTATTAAAAGTAAGCGGCCTTTTTTCTGTAAAAACGTTTAATTATAACCAAAACCCATCAGTTACACAGGCAAATCTTTTAATTAATTTCTTTTTCCATAAGCTATTTAAAGAAATTCTTTAACAGTTAAAAGCACAACATTTAACTTGGATTTGTCAATAATATGTTAGTAAAATTTGAACAATCTAAGTTACATTCATCTATATATTTTTCACATCATTTTTTTTTCTTTTGAAATATTGTAAATCAGTAAACAGAAAGAATTGAGGTTTCAATTTATTTGAAACCAATAACATTACATGAAGCTTGTAAGTGCGAAAATATAATATTTGTTAGATTTGGCTATGGGATAAATATTTACAAAAATAAAAATTAAATTAGCTTTATACGAGTGATTTAAATTTCCATTAGAAATACCGAAATACCATCATGTAATAGAAATCTAAGTATATTTTAATATTAGAATATGATATATATATATTATATGCGGAAGGTCGTGGTCCGCTATGGATTTTGGCGCGCGCTCGTGTCAGGATTAAATTTTAAACTTCTTTGAATTGATTCATAGTAAATTTAGAAAATACTAAATATATTCAGAAGGAAATCATGCAAATCAGCGTACAAATAACGTGGCACATTTCTTACTTTTTTCCAATCTAGCAGTTTATAGAGTAATCTCTACTTCCCATTTGACAAGCTAGCTGACAGAACTCAGTTTTGCATCGTTGGTAACTCCACAGTGAATCCTTACTCAATGTGAAGTCCCATTTCATGCTTTCGTATCAATTTCGGGTGGCAATGGCAGGTCCATTGCAGAGGTGTCAGTTTTTCTGGCACTCAATTTCAAAGGCTTCAACACTGTGGTGGGGGTGGGGCGCGAAGGGCAAATTCAATCTAATTTGAACTTCCTACTGGCATCACCATCTGCTACCCGGGCTTGGGATTCCCTTCCTTTCCAAGGGCTACACCCTGGCTAATTGTCCAAGGAGTCATTAAGGGCTGAGGCATCCTAAAAGGGTATGGGCCATACCACTTCATTACAGATACTCTTCCAAAGCGAACATAGAAGATAACTCGTCTTGTACTTTTCCATTTTCCAACATATTGGTCAAGGATCTGTAAAAGGATTAATATTTCCAAATGGAGTTTAACAGCTGGAATAGACGTATGAAAATGGACATTAATCTTTCTCCCTTTCGATTATGTGGGAATTGTGAAATTATACATCCTGGAGAATTATTTGAAACCATTACTATGGTACTGAAGTGTACAGATAATTACTTGTAAAATTTTAACGTAGATAAATTTAATATGGAATAAAATTCTTCATAAGTCACAAATTTTGCTAATATAATCAGAAACTTAGAAAAGTATTTCACTGCAAAGTTGTTTTTTTAATCCAGCAGTTATATTTATTGTAAAGTGAACAAATTACGAAAATTGCAGCTCCAGTTGCTCCAATTAAAGAGATACTGCAGAGCATTAGAACACTGTAAAACTCGAAGGCAAGGTAGAACAAATTTTATTGCATAAATTTACATGCAGAATACATATAAACAGTAAAAAGATGAGTGTCAAGTTTTTTGGCAAACTTAGTGCAAATAGGGCTGTAAAGTTTTTAATAAAAAAATTAAAAACTGGACAAATTGAGAAATATATTTAGACTCAATTTCAATTTTATAGATATATTGCATCATTATTTTCACAAGATAAAACAAGTAATCAGGAAAATTGTAAAACTCTACCTCGATAAATATAACCGCGTGCAAAAAGGCATACAATACTCATTTTTATGTAAAAAAAAATATTAGATTTTAAATTTTCATTTTTTGGAAAGTTCCGAACGCGAATTAATAATATTTTCATAATGTCTGTATATACAAATAGTAAACAAATATTGACAACAGCTTGAATTAGTATAAGAGATCAAAAATTACTCCGATAAAATAGATTCGTTTATTTTACTAAAGATCTTATCACAGCTCCTTGCAAAAATGAATTTACACAAAAATATATAAGAAATCAATTGCGTGTCAGTTAATCTGTTAAGAGTCACACATAAAATTATTTGTTGCTTCCAGTCGAAACTGCACAGTTTGATATGAAGCATCCAAACGATTATAAGCGATTCCTAAAACTCAAAGAAATTATTTACATAGTTTTAAAAAACTTCTAATTGCGTATCATTGTTGGTCATGTAAATAAATGAATTTATCAACAAAATTGAACGTAGCAAACAAAAGCTGCACATTTATAAACAATAACCATCCTAACTATTCTGTCACATGATTCATTTTCATACATTTGCTAAGAAAATAAGCTTTATTCATAACCAATATGTATCATTCCAGAAATTTATGGAATTGCTTATAATATTAACTTCAAATACGATTGATACGATTAAAGTTGAGCTTTTTTAGTTTAAAGTCAACAACTCCTTACGTTGCATCATAAAAAATTTATTAATTACAAATTTGCTAACATAAAATCACTATAATAAAGTCACAAGAAAGTAAATATTCTTTAAGATTATAAACGAGACAATTGGGCACTTATAGCCATATTCGATAAGCAGTAGATAGCCGAACTACACAACTTTACACAATAAATTTATCAATGATTTTGTTTTGTTCATGTCCCAGTACAATTAAGACTATCAAATGTAAGTAAACAGAGGTACTATAAGCAAATATTCTCATACATGTTGATCTAATAAGTTACTATAACAACGAAAATACTAAAAAGCCAAATAACATTTTCATTCCTCATTCCAAATACGGAAATGATGTATAATGTACCCAAAAGAATTTATACTGAAAGAATGAAAGTCTGAGAAAGGTATTCCAATAATACAACCAATCATCCACCAATAAACGATTATACCATCTAGGAAGAGAAGTTTATGAGTAAAAACCTCAGCCTGCTCTTAATCTCGACAATTATTTTACCCGCATTGTTGCCGCCCAGAGATACTAGTTTCTTGTTCGCACAACAGTCTATTAGTCTCAGGTATTTCATTAACTTGTCCTCTTCCTCACTTATCTCCGTGCTGTCGGCTTTCGTCTCTATTGTTTCTTGAGATTAAATAGAGGGAGGGCCGGACATCAATTACGGGCACGAAGGGAAAGAAGTAGTTAATTCTGGTAAATCTATCGAGATCTAGACTCTAGGCAACCTGTTTTCTGTTAGCCTTCGATTTTCCTTCGGAGAAAATGGATAGTCGCTGCATTCTTTCTTACATAGTTTGTTGTGGAGTCACGAAATCCCAAATCTTAAGTATCAAAATCATGAAAAAATATATCATCCCTTATAATACAATAAAACATCTTCCGATGATGAACTAATTAAAGAAATTTAAATAGTACATTTCTGATACATAGAGTAATTTGTAATAAGCATTATAACTGTGAGTCAGGTCACAATTTAATAAAGAAATTAAAAAAATATTTCATATTTTATCAGAATAAAATTTTTAAATTCAATCTTAGAAATCTATTTAAAGTATTTCAAACTTTAATATTTAAAAAAAATCCCAAACTTAGCATTTATAAATATATAATTGTTAAAATTATCGATGATTGTGTGACGTATTAGGGGTACTAGTAAATAATTTTTACACATTTTAAAATTTGAATTATTATATTCAATTTCAAATTTATGCTAAATTCTAAAATATATATCTTTATTATACGAAAGGTTTTCTAATGGATATATAAATAAAAGTATTGTGTATTGTGAACCATTAGGAGATATCAATACCCATTTCGTATCCGCATTGAAATTTTTGAAATGAAACTTAAAATGCTGATGATAAAGAAACTAGCTTAGGAAAATGACAAAAGAAACCAACTCATACATATTAAAAACATGTAGGAAAATTAATTTTGAGATCATATTTTTCACCAAGAAATGCTGCATAAAAAAACTATTGCATAACTACAACAGAAAAACTATTGACAAACACACTGAAATAATAAAAATTCATTTTTCTTGATACATGCAAAGTAATAGAAATATTAATTTATTTAATGAAATGGGAAATATTCAGATTCATTTACAGTAATGATATTGTCTATGAATTCCGAATTGAAAGTATAGTTAATTTTATTCCTAATGTGCACATATAAATTATAGAACTACACGCACATTTATTGTATTTAAAAATTAAAGGAAAGTGATCTACTACTTACTATTAAAGGAAAGTGAACTACTACTTACTATTAAAGGAAAGTGAACTACTACTTACTATTAAAGGTAAGTGAACTACTACTTACTATTAAAGGAAAGTGAACTACTATTTACTATTAAAGGAAAGTG
>JAPDSC010092620.1:144340-159444 GCA_026290005.1 Latrodectus geometricus | reverse complement strand
ATTCAGATAGGCATCGATCTGTAAAGAATGAAAAATAATGTCCACTTGCTTCTGGAAAAGCGCCTGGCTTACATTGAGCGAATGATTCGAATGGAAATAAATTTCGCCTCAAGGCGCTCAGTGAAAGGTACGTAAATCACGGATGTAATTCGGCTCTTACCCCTTTGGGTACGTGAAAAGCAAATGAACCTTTCTCTCTCGTAAGGGTGAGGGGTGTAAGAACCCCTTTGGAGAATACCCACCCCATGAATCACGAGGGGAGTCCCGTGATGAAGCAGGACGGCAAAGTAAAAGATGCAGTAATTCATCATTGACTGTACCTTTTTGTTAGTAAAATTTTAGGAAATCATTAAATTATATGATTTATTAGGGTAAGTATAATTTTTTTTTTTGTATAAGAATAATGTTAATATAGATAAACTGCAATAAAATAAGTTAGAAAAATGAACATAGATTAAAAAATATAATTGATATTAAACAATGCTTTCAAAACCCAAAGACATGACAGTCCTTTGCTGTCAAAAAAATGTTTTATAATTTCTTGTTTTTTAAGTAAACAAAAAAAACGAGCAGGATTTTTCTGTACAGGAATACTGTAAGTACATTTTTGATAAAATCAAATTTTTCATGAAGTTTAAACTCTAAGTGAAAAATATTAGCTGAATTTATACTAATTAAACAGTATCCAAAATATCAATCATGTTTTCGTAGACTTTGTATATTTAATAAGCACTTAAAAATTTCTTTGGATTTTCCGTTATGAAACAGGCTTTGGAGAATTTTGATCAGGCAGGGAAATATATTATCAAAAATCAGCTTTTTAGATTAAGATATTTAAAATTTGCTTTTATTCGATTAAAAATATTGAATCATGGAACTATTCTTCTACTAAATATAATCAAATATTAAAGAAATAAAATACATAAGAAATTTGGAGTAATATAACTAAACACATTTTGTGAATTTCAGCTAAATCTAATATTTCTTCAATTCATTGAATATTTTGTGAATTTTTGGATACTGAGAACAGCGAAATCTAGCGGTAAAAAATGAAACCAATGATTGCCAATAAAAAATATCACTTGGGAAGAAATTTTTATCGATATATATAATAAAATCTTACATTACAGATTACATAACATTTATATTTTCCACAATTTTCTTTTTACAGAAGAGCATACTTTTTCATATTTCCTGAAAAATCCACAGCATTCCAAAGCAATAATAAAATTACTTGAAATCAATTAATGAATATTAATTAGTATCTTCGTATTAATACAAGTTCTTTTGAGTAAACAACAATCAGAATTTAAAAAATTTTCATTTTATTCACATAAAAACATTATTTTAAGAAATGAATTGTAATATGGTCGTTCATTCACTGAAGAATTAATTTATCCCACTTTAGATATTTACACAAATTAGCAAATAAGCTCACCAAGAAAAGTTTTATGAGAAGTTAGTCTGATAGAACTGACGACGGAAATTTCGTTTATTCTCACAGTAAAATTAGTTCATCCGTTTTAGAGATTAACAGAAGCACGAAGCAAAATATTTAAACAGATTCCAAAAACAGTAAAAACAATAAATTATCTAGCTTTAAATAAATGCATCAAAGGATTGGACATATTTTCAACTAGAAACCATTTTTTTACATGAATAAATTCTGCCTGAATCTCAGGCAAAATCTTCTCCGAGACATTGTTTAAAAATCGCTTTAGCTTTCATCGTCCAACACATTATCGCCACCCAATGATTCTTTCAATATAATCTCTTAACGTAAGAGAGGAAAGTTTATTTACATTAAAAATGAGAGATTTACTAGCGAAGTGCTGAAAAATTTACAAGTTGCTGTTGGTTGGAGGTGATTATGCTTTCATCAGTTGATAGTCCTTTGCATCATGAAAGCGATTGTGCAGTGGGGGCAAGCAAAGATAACTTCTTGAAATAGTATCTTCTCAGTCAAAATGGAAAAGAATAACCACCAATCTTTAGTGAATGTTTTCTTTCTAAATGTGTTCTGGCATATACAATTCAATATTTTAGTGTTTTTACTATAAAGGTCTGATGTATTAACTCGAAAAATTATAATCTAGGTAAATGCTTCAATATTTGTTAAGAGGACAACCTCATTTTTAGAACTCATTGTTTTAGAGGTTGATAAAAATGATAAGTAAAAAAGTAAATAAATTATCTTAACGATAAATATACATACAATTTACTAGACAAGTAACTTGTCTGTAAATTGCTTTGGGAATTCATTGTCTTTAAAATGATATTATCAACTAATATCAAAGCATTTTAAAGACAATGAATTCCCAACTCAATTTGTAACGTTGGAAAGCTAGGGTCCTCATTAGAATAAAACAATAAGATTCTTTCAGACTTTGAAAATCTTATCCAAATAATGATGATTTTCCTGTTAATAGGATAACATTGAGTAATGTTTTGATATCAAATATGAATTTAAAAAATAAAAAGCACCCAATTTTGTTATAATTAAAAAATATTGCTTTTTGTGGTAGAATGTGGCTCTATATAATTCTCACAAAATTAAGAAATAACAAAGCTAGATTATCTTTAACTATGTTGAAAAATTTTATATTTCGAGTTTGTCTTATAGCTCTACAGTTATATTTTGCATATAAAGGGTAATATGTCCGGTATTTACAAATTCAAGGTTTCAAGTGATTAAAAAACGCCTTATTTAAGCTGAGAAAATAACAAAAAGCTGAAGTTAAACCTGTTCAGCAACTCACTTATTATAAGAATTACAATATAAGATAATTTTTCATCTTAATACATAATTTTTCATCTTGTTCAACCAAATCATTGAAAATAAACTAAATAAATTCATTTTATAGGTGAATTTTAAGCATGTTAAGTCCACGAATTTTACTATAATTTAAACATCAAATTAATTCATTACATCCCTGCTATATATCGACCTAAAAGAAACTCTACTAACGTTAAAAGAACTACAATACAGATAGCTAATTAAGTTGCGTAAAATAAATACTGATTAACATACAACGAATATAATTTTCAAAATTAATCTATAACTTTTCTTCCAGAAATATATTAAAGTAAATAAGAAATACATAAATTTAGAAAAAAATATACTCCATAATCTAGCATCTATTAATATATTGTTGCATTCTTTTGAAAAATTTCTAAACATTATTCAGCCAGAAGTTATTTTAATTATTTTTCCTAAATTTATAGCTAAATTTAATTATAAATATACGTTGGAAAAGGAGAATTTTATTTACCCAGTACTATTTTTTAAAACTAAGAGAAAAGGAGAACCGCAATTCATAATTAACTCGACATCGAAAAATTAGTAGTCAAAAACAAACACAACTCAAAACACAAATTCAAAATCTGCTTTTGTTCGTTGCCATTGCGAATCTGGTATTCGACTGGGTACATGCAAAAGATGAATCACATTGAGCTCGAGGAAAAGGCAAATAATTAAAATAAATATCGCGTCATTACACAGCAAATAAAGATTAATAATCTCTAGCGAGTTTGAGGGAAAGATTAATAATAAAATGCAAAAGAAATTTTTTTTTCCCCCTTGCAGTCTCCTCCTTTCGATTTCATCTTCTACGCGTCAATTTTTAATATCCAATTACAAACTTCAGCAACGAGTCGAGCTTGGATTCTTGGCAGAACAATTACAGTTTCGGCCCGAGGTCTTCAGGAAAGGCGATTTGTAAAATGGCGTTTCATTTATTTTGGGTTAGAAGACCGAGGCTGCAAGGAAGGGAATCTTTTTGGGGGATGGTGTCTAGTTGTCAACTTTAAGAATTGCGACATCAAAAGATAATGAAAGTAATATATTTTCCGGTCACCGAGTAAAAAAAAAAAAAAATAACAGCGGTTGCTCACAGGGTAATGTAATCAGATAGAAATCTAAGAGGCATATTAACAAGGGAGTTGTTCTTCAAAAAGGATAAACTTTATAATCTGATTATCTCCACTAAATCTATGGCGTAAATAGATTGATATATATTTTGTTTCTATCTCACAAGACTTTCGGAGTATTTAACTGTTTAAATTGGCAAAGTGTTTGGAGTATCTTTATAAATAATGTCACTCGGAAATTTATGTTTTATTTTTGTAGGCTTATACTCATATTTCATTTAAATAAACTGCAGATACTTTTCTTGGAAAGCTCTTTTTAAAACGTTTAATTAGTGTAAAGAATGAATCATTAGATACACTGTTAGGATAAAAATGTTACTAAAAATTAATTAAAATGTAAACCACACAGCAATCTGAAAATGAATAGAATAAGATCATTAAATTCTAGTATGTGATATCATTTCAATATCAGATTAGAATAAAATTTATATGAAAATGTTTCCAATCTTAATTCTTCATATAATTATAAAGCAAAATATAAAATCCACAATATACTATCACAAAAAAATCTTATGCTAACTATATTAGTTTCAAATTAACTCTCATTAGTATATTTTGAGTTTGAATGGGCTACTGTTTTAATGCAAAAAGCAGTATTGACACAAAAATTCATTTTCTGTACATTCATAAATTGTTCACTTTAAGCATTTTATTCAAAACTGTCAACAAAATTTTAGAGCTATTGAATTATTAATACGTAGATATTACAGCTTTAACAATGAAATTACATCAACAACAATTTAATGTAAGCTTTATAATAAAAAAATATATTTTAAGTAATAAAGAAATTATACTCCTTTAAATGAAATGTCAAATCATATTATTATATATTGTTTTTATAAAATATTTGATTACATCAATAACTATGTAATTCATTCGCACATTACCGAGTAATCAATTTTACATTATTATACATTTAATACATTATGTTTCAAATATTTAAATCTTCCATTGAAGCAAAGCTTTAAAATATTTATTTAACAGCATCCAAACAAATAAATAAAAAGTTATATATATTGCAGTGTTGAAAGGTAACGAAAACATTTGAACACAAATTTTTGTATAAAAAAGAAAATTTATATGAATTTTAAAATGCTTATCTGGTTTTGAACAAAAAAGACATCCATGGAATTTATGGAACAATATAACTAAGTAAACCCACATGAATGCAGTATTCTGAAAATATTTTTCGCATATGTATATAGTTGATATTTTTTACTTAAAGTCTTGTGTTATTCATATAATAATATATATGAATAACACAAAAGTTACATTTTATATGATCTATTTTTCATTGGAATATGTATATTTATAATAGTTTTTTTTTTTATTAAACAGTCTTGCAAAAACAGAAGTTTATTTGTACACCATATCGATATTAATATAATACGGGATGAAACAAATCAATAACTTACTTAAATGGCTAGACACAATAAACAAGACCATGTAAAGCCAGAAACACTTACCTGAAATAAAAGAGAAATATTAAATAAAAATGGCATAGGTAAACAATTTTCATTAAAATGCACTATTAAGATATTATACTAAATTTATCTAATATCAATATATACTAATATCAATAATTCGTAGCAGGGGATAAAAATCACTAACGTCCACATAATGTTCATCTTTAAAAAAATTTAAAAAATCTTTACTATATCTATTATACTTATTCACAATGGTTTTGTCAAAAATTAATCAATAATTCATCATTTGTAATTAAATTATTATATTTTTTTATCATTAGTAATTAAATTACAATTCCAAAATTAGAATAAGTTAGATCATTTATAAATTTTACCTGATGCATTTTAAATTATTTTGCTTCTTGGAAAGATCAAAACTAACTTTGACATTTAATACATTTCTAAATATTCTGACATAATCTCTTTAAATGCATTTAAAAATTTAAGTCAATGAAATACAAAATGTTGATTTAATATAAAACATAATCATTTCCACCGATTTGCCAAAAGTTTGGCAGCATCTAATCTATTGCAAAATCCTTTGACAAAACCCAACACTTCAAAAAAGAAAGCAAGTTATTTTACACAAAGATTTTACGTCAAAATGATTGATCAGTTTCTTTTTCATGCTTAAACAAAATTCATTTGATTGCGTATCCGATGACATTTAAACTTATGCTTCGAATTCTTTATCATTAGAATCGAGATAAAAATCAACATTGAATAAGATTCTCATAAGTGGGAAATCTTGAAGCATTTTTTCAAAGTAATCAATGACTCATTGATTTCTTTTTTTTATTTCTTAACTGACTTAATTTATGTATAAAGATTTCTTTTTATGGATAATTATTTTAAAAATACTATAATACGTTTTACTAATAAACTCAATTGTTAATGTAGTGACAAGTAATTTATTTGAAATAAAATATTAAACAGTAATTTTTCTATGTACAACTGAAAGTTTTTAAATTCCTTAGTAAAAAAAATATCCAATTTGTTTGATATAACTCTTTGTTTAATATTTCTTAATGTGATTTAGTTTAAAATATTAATTTACAGTTTGTTTTACGTGTCCGTTCGAAACGAACTGTTTCAAATGGTAACACTACTGTAGATTTGTTAAAGTTATGTTTCTATATATACTAAAATATATTCTTTTTAGAATACTGCAATAATTGTCACGAATTTTCTGCAAATAATAGCAATAACCAATAAATAATTGCAAATTATTTGCAAAAAACATTTTAACTAAACTTGATTAATAATTAATGAAAATAATTTGGTGAGTAAACAAAAGCAATAACTTCTTTAATTATATAAGTAATTGCTTGTTTGCCACTACAGACATTTAAAAGTTAGCAAGAGAAGATACTGTTCAATACTATTTTTAAATAATTATAAATTTCTATTTTCAAAACCGTATATTTGAATTGTTCACACAAATTACACACCGACTGCTATTTGCTTAGTAAAAGTGCAGTTCTTCTAACTTCTGATTAAATTACGTAAAAATAATAATGTTAAAAACATCAAATTGTTCTTAAAGTTTAGATTAGATCTAATACTTTTTATTTTCAAAGCAATAAAAGTTTATATTTAAATAGATTTTCTTTTGCCCAAACCATGTAGTAAATACTTGGTTGTTTTTAATTATTTCAATTTATCAAAATAAAAATATTTCATTTTGAATATTATGTCCAAAGCAATGATTTTATCAATTTCAATCCAGATTAAGAAAGTGCTTTGATACTTTATATTATATTTAAAAACAAAGTAATAAAATTACATTATAATATTATTGCAAAAATAGTTATTAACTCTATAGCACATTTTCAATATATTTTGAAATTTAACAATCTGTCATAAAAATATTTTACATTTCACATCAAGGCACAGAAAAATAAATAACTGCATTTTGTAACACAATTTCATGGAATTTTTTTTTTTTTTTTTTAGTGACAAAGTGATTCCGTTATAATATTTTTCGATTTCATATCTCACTGAGAAAATTTAAAATAAAAAAAAGAGCCAAAATAAGAACAGCATCCCTAATCCACAATCAACTCGACAGCTTATTGTACCAATATTGCTTCTACATAATTTCCGATGCAACGTCGCTTTCTATGCCTGCACTATTAAAAAGAGCAACAGAACAGATTAAAAGAAAGAAAATAAGAAACTTGTTTAATCTACAACATCACATCCACCTGGCTCGTGGAAAGGAAAAAGTATTTTGTCAGCGATTTTGTCAAGCCAAAAGAAAATGAACTAGAGGCAAGAAAGAAAGAAAAAAAAAGAAAAAAGAAAGGTTTTCTTCTGAAAAAGGAGAAATGAAAAAGGAAAAAAAAATTCCAGGCTCTAGAAAAAAATGTCTCCTTCTCGGAAAAAGTCATTACGAATTGACCTGTTCTCTAGAGGTATCCATAAGTCATCACATAAATAGGACCAGCAAGACTTACAAGGTAGACGCGAAGTTTGCTTTACAAATAATGGTGCGCGACTGAAAGTGAACCTGACAGGCATTGACTTGGGTTGATGTACTATCAGGAAGTCTAATAAACTGCCATTATTTTTTTGCAGAGATTTATTTCTCGTAGAATGAAGTTTTGAATGGATACATCGATGAAATATGATATAGGCTAGTATTATAAACTATGAAATATGAGGATATTAAGCAATAAATTGCACGTGAATAACGTAAGGTAATTCATAGATTATGCATTAGGTAATTCTGCAAAAAAGTAATTACACAGTAAATCGTGTAATTCCTTAAAGACATGTTAGAAAAAGTAAATGAAATTTTACTAAATGCGTCTTTATTTATTAAGGAACAGATCCTTTTATAAATGAAGTTAGGTTAAATTTTTTGTCAAAAGGTTTTTAATAAGATAAAGGCAATTTTAAAGTATTTTTAATTTTACAATACAGAAATTTTTAAAAAATTTTCCTTCTCTTTTTTGGGAATCCTATTTACATAAAGGTAGTTTAACAAATAATTTCTTTATCTAACTTGGTGTAAATATTTGTTATGATACTTTCATTGGCAAATTACTAATTGACTAATTTTACAGAATATAAAACAATTTTGCGAAGCATAAAAACATTGAAGATCCCAAAAACCTGTTTTACCCTACAATTCATAAAAACAAAGTATTTTTAAAAATTAGAACAGTATATATGTATGATTATATACAAACTTTAATGATTTAAATATAACCCATAACATAATGCATATACAAATGTTACTTTAGAACATCTTTACATTTAAATCTATAATGGGCTTTTGTCATAATAAGTTTATTATTAACTTAAAAATTTAACGAAAAAAATTTTTACATGGTTGCTTATTATGATAAAAATTACAATTCACTAGTACCCATGAAAAAATTCAAGTTTTATTAAAATTAATACTAAAACCTTAAATTATGATTTTTGATTGTTTTTGTTGACGAATCGAAATAATTTTTTCAACAAAGATTACTGGAATTTAGAATTTACTAATTTATTTAGAAGGAAACGTTTATTCAAATATCTCCTTATTGCAATGAAAAACTTTTAAGAAAATTTTTTAAAAATAAATAAAATATCAAAATTGAGTATTCTTTTGAAATGAAGATAAAAAAATACAAGCTTAAATCAGAATTTTTCGTTTTAAGATTCATTTCCAAAGAATGTATTATTCTTTATTTTTGTAAAATATCTTTCAAAGTTGACTTTGACGTACATGGTTGGTAGAACTTGTTTAGCTGAAGCACATGTTCAATTATTTTCCAAACTATTAAAACAACCCATTACAGGAAACAACGGAATGAGAACAAAAATGAATTTTATGAGCTTAGACATGAAACACAATTGTAAAATTAAATTTTAAAGCCATAAACTTCACTGAACATACTAGCAGCTTTAGTATCATGTATATTCAAGAAATGCCACAATCCATCTTCATCACTTCTCTCAAACTTATTCAATGCAAATAAAATGAAAAAAAGTTACACTGACAGGTGATTATTTTTCTCCTGTAGCTTACGATCCGGTCAAGACACAAAGGGTAATTCTATACTTTGATGAATATGCATAATTTGACCAAAAGGACTTTACTTAGATGGAAACAATAGCGAACAAGATATTGAGATATTTACTTTGATTATCAAAGCTTTCTTCTATTATGAAAAATTTTCTTTCCAGTGATACTTATATATAAAATCTTAAATCCAATCCATATAATATATCACTGAAATAGGTCAAGATTCATATTTAATGTGTCCTTTTATGGCATACTAATTTAATTCTTTTTATACAGGCCAGCTGTCAAAACTATTTTTATAGGTCAATTCATAAAATACATCATTTTAATAAGTTAGAACTTGTTAGTTGAATGTTGTTCCATCTGTTGGAAAATGTGCTTAATTCACTTTTCAAGAAAATGAGGATAATGTTCATCAATTTAATAATTTTGGACAATGCAATTTAAGATTATTGCATCGTAGTTTAAAGTTTGACTAATTGTTTTACAGGTGTTCGTTTTTATCTCTTTTCAAACACTTAATTTTAATTAAAAATTAAAAAAAAAGATTAATTAAAAAAATACTTAATTTAAACACACTGATAAAATTTATAGATTTTTTAGGATACATCTACTTTATAACACTTCTGGAAATCCATATAATCAAATTTTAAAACTCATTAAATTTCAAAACCTGTGATATTATGAACAAATTAAACACGAGTTCTATTTAATATTGTAAAACACATTTAAAATTACGAAAGCAAAATATGTCTTTTTACTCGCATTTATTTTTAAATACACAAAATAAAAATTAAACTAATTATTAATAAAAAAAAAGCAAAAGTGTTAATGCAGCCAAAAGTTAGCGGACATGGTTTGTTTGAAAAGCACCAAACGATAACTAATAGGAAATGAGCTTTATTTTGTTACAGTTACAGAGTTTAAACATCTATGTAGACTATCCACTTAATAATGGCAAATTGTTGGCGATATTATACACTATTCCTTCTATAACACAGTAAACCTATTTTCAGTGTTTTGGTAAGTGGATCTGGTCCCAACCGACACTTAATTTATTCAAAAGTGTTCCATAACGTTCAAATTGAATTTTGAACTAATTATCAAACACGACGCAACATTTATTGTAGGGAGAGAATCATTGCTGTGACATAGTAGAAAAAAAAACCTGCTACAAATTATTACTATATTATCGGATGCATGCTATTGTCTAAACAGTGGTCTCCAAAGTAATGGTCATTGAAAAAAATTTCACTGCTCCCCAGAAAAATTTGAAATATATTTAGTCATCACGTTATGTATTAAAATGCATTGAAAGAATTCAATTCATAACAATGCGAGAAAAGCTATAAAAACGTCATTTCATAGAATTGCGCAGTAATATATAAATTATATTTATAAAAAAAACTATTAAACAATTAAAAAATCCTATTAGGGTTCCATGGAATTTAAATTATAATTTTACTGGTCCATGAGGTCAAAAAGTTTGGCGACCGCTGGCCTAAAATGTGTTCTTCCTCATCCAAAGATATCGACTCATCGAAATTAACCAGAGAAGACAAAACTGAGAGAAAATATCCTAAGCCATGTTTGATATTTACTTGTAGATCCGGTGATTTTTGAACTTTCGATTTACTAAAATAGCGTTTATAAAGTAATGACATGCAAATCTTTTAATCGCAATTAATGATCACCGTATTGTGATTAAACTTTTAATTCATAATATATACTTAAACGTTTCAAATAATAAAAATTCATAATTAAAAATATTAAACGTTTTTACTTGGAATTATAATTGTCACTACAAGCTATCTTTAAATGTTATTGTTAAATAATCCTAAGGGATATATATAGTTATGTAATCAACTAAGACTAACAATATATAAATTAAAATTTAAAGTAAAATATTTTCAATAATCTCTTTAAATATAAATTCCTTTACCATATATACAGTTTATCACAATATAAAGTATCAGTAAAAGTATTAGTGAAAATCAAATAAAAAAAAAAACATGTAAAAATATTCAACTCTAGACAGATACTCCCTCGAGAAAAGGAAAATAATTTGCTGTCACGCGAACGAAAAATGCAGAGCGGAAAAAAAAATTAATCCACACAAGTTATTAAATCAATCGATGGCCGCCCACGATAAAGATCAGAGCAAACAAATTTCATGAGGTCAAAAAGGCCAAGTATAGAATTTCTTTACCCGCACCGAAAAGATCTCAAAACTAAATCTAGACTTCCAAAATTTGATTCAGAAGAAAAACCGGTCTCTTCCTTTATGATAAGGAAATAAATTAAATGCCCAATCCATTCAGATGCCAACTTTCAAATTTTCTTTCATTTCTGTTTTTCTTGTTCTTTAATTTTTTTTTAAAATTTTGTTTATGCATTTTTTGATTTTTCGTTTTTAGTAAAATTAATATTTTTTAAAAAAAAAAATTTCTCAAAAAATCTTGCAAAAAAATGTATTGACTGAATTTTCGGGAGAAACAATGATTTTTTACATTTTATTTTAACTTAGAAATGAAAGGTACATCAATGAAAAAAGAGAATTTACATATGAAATTAATAATTTTGAATTCACGTCTACATACTCTAAAGATAATCGGAGGAAGAAAGAAATTAAAATCTTTATAACACTAGAAAATTTAACGAATTATACATTAATCCCACAAAACATTTCTATTTGAATAAAAATAAATAATCTTTTTAAGGAAAGATTCGTAAAATTTTATATATATATATATATATATATATATATATATATATATATAACGGTATCTCCACAGATTCAAGATCAATTGTTTTTTAAATTATTTTATGACTGGAATAAAATACTAACAAGATATTTGAATTACATAAATTTAATAATGAGGCTACATAATCACTAAAAATTATTCTTCATAATTGCTAAAAATTATGCACTGCAGATATAATTTATGTTTGTATACAAGCATTGAAATGTTACATAAATATTGTGAAATAATTTCTTATTTTTGAAAATTAATTGTGTTACCGAATGAATTTTCCTGAATACTTGTTTTATTTTTACGTGGTAGGTAAGCTACATTAGAAACTATATTTATGAATTTTACTATAAATGTTAAATAAGGGAAAATAATTCTTTCTTTAAAAAAAAAATTCTAAAATATACATTTAAAATGAATTGTGAATATATCTCATGGGTATATCAATATAGCTATATTGATATATAATATATCGATATAGCTTTCGATGACATGAAAAAAATATATATATCGATATCACAATACTTTTTATTCATATTAAATTTTGGTCATTGCTCTTTAATAGTAAATATTAGTTATTATCAAGTTTAAAACAAGGCTAAAAATTTTTTTCATCTTAAAAATCAATTTCTAAATGAAAGTTGAATATACGAAAGGTGAATTTAAGACAAAAAATTTGATCACTCATATTTTTATGTATATTCCAGTATGGAATGTTATTCATTTGTAACATTCCAGTAAACAGTAAATTTACAAATTAGAAAATTATCAGAAAATAAACTCTAAAAAGTGGCGGCTTCGATATAAGATTAATTATAAAGGGGCTAAATTTGCCCCAATTCTTCTAATAGCCTTTATATGAGTTGGAGAAAGTTACAAGATAACTCAAAATCATGAACCATATCATTCGCATTTCATAATTAATAAACAAATTGAATAATATGATAGACAAATGTAAAAATTTGTAAAAACCCTGCTGAAGTAAATAATTTAACAATAATCATCAAAATGCCTACATTCTACATAAACTATCTGCGCAACTTTCTATTCATTAAATACCATGTTTTGTGTCTCAAAGGTGCTCAAGAAATTTCATAATCAATACTTCTGTAAACAAGAATCAGAAAGAAAAAAAAAACTAAGTTCTACGACTAAACTGTGAATTTTTTTTTTTTTTTTTTTTTTTTTTAAAGCAAAAACTCAGTTTTAAATCTAATAGTTCCCTACAGACAATTTATTTCCTTTAAGCATTTTGAATTTTTTTGCATTTCATGTAGTATTTTCTGTTGTATAATTTTCCAAAACTGCATCTATTACAATATTGTAGAGGTAACTGTTGCTTTAACCATTTAAGCAGTTAAGCATTTTCCTTTTCCTTAGTTTGGGTAGACAGAAAAAAAGCAACTCCACATTTCGAAATGGTATTGGAAAGGTGAACTACAACCCCAAAATATACTTGTCAGAAAATGTTTTTATAAACATATTAGTCTGTAGCTCAAAGTTGCTTCAAAAATCTCTAATACATAGCCAATTACCTTATTTTGGTTACAGTGAAAGGGTGTTATTTATTAATTGGTCGAGTTAAATAGAAGATTATTAAAATTCTGAAATTTATTCATATATTATACATGCAAAATACTGCAGATTGTCAACATTGTTATAATTATTAATCTTATGATTCTTATTGGTATATTGAAAAAAAATATATAATAATCATCCATTTATCTCAACAAAGTGCTCATAATGCAAAATATATACTTATCAAATTATATAGTAACTTCTCCTTTGCATACAGAAATTAATTCAGTAGGAAGTTTCAATATACAATTTGACTCTTCATACGAGACCCATAAAACGTCAATTTTGCTCTTTATAATGAATGCGTTACTAGAAACAAAAATACTCTGATGTCAATCAATGTGAGAAAACCGGAAGTATTGCACATCTCTTAAATAGTTTACTGACTGCTATTTATAGGGTGACGTACTCACCATTCACAAAATTGTTAGCATATTCATTCATGGAGTAAGACTAAAAATAAGCAATTTAAGAAATCAAATTTGAACAATTGCAAAAAATAACATGTGTTTCGTACAATACTGAAAATTAAATCTTTGGATAAACTTGAAGACATTTAATAAGAGATACGATAAAATTAATAATTAGGTATTTGGATCATTCAAAATAAAATTATCTTTCTAATAACCATTTTTAATGAAGAGTTGAATATTTACTAAAAAGAATACTTGGACTTCACTTGATAACACTTAAAGTAAGCCAGCAATACAAAGGCGCTATTCATCATTTCTCTTTCAAGAGACGTGAATTCAATAAGGGTGCTTTCCCTACCAATATAAATTTCCTTTATCCCTCGAAGCAATTCTCTTTAAAAGACCAAGGTAAATAAAAGCAGAAAATGATGCTAATTTACCCAAGTGAAAATAAAACGAGTATTTCCATAAGGTGAAATAAACAATAATGAATTATAAAAATAAGAGATAATTGATAAACAGTTTTCCAGTTATTGTATTTCTTAAAATTTTTTTTAAAATTTTACGCACAACTATCGGAATAATGCTTGCAAAATCGATCTTTCAAATTGTAAAACTAAATTACTGATAAAATTAGGCCTGAATATTGCATTCATAATTTATTTTAAACGTTTCTCTCGTCTTGAAAATTAATCAAAATATACCGTTGATTACGCAATAATTTAGCCATAGAATATGACAGATACGTCAAAACAAACGACTCACAAAGCAATAAATAAAAAAATAAGTATATAAGCCATAAAATTTTGTTGTTTTTATTTAAGGTATTTATGTATTAGTTTCCTGAAAACATTCTTTAATTCAAACATTTCTACACTTTCTAAAAACTATAATTTTCGCCGAAGACGCAACAACTTACGCCAGCCGGTAAAGCAGCTGT
>JAPDSC010092620.1:127970-143940 GCA_026290005.1 Latrodectus geometricus | reverse complement strand
CGAAAAATAAATAAAAGCGAGTGGTTAAGAAACAGCTTTAATCTGTGCTCTGTGATTTTCCAGCGAACCGCACGAGTTAATCAGTTTCCTAGAGAAAAAGAAAAGCGCAAAGACATCTATACCATTGACCGCATTATATATAGAAGTGGGGGAAGATAACACATTAGGGGGGAGGAAACTGAAGAAGCACCTGGTCACGAACGGAGATACTCGTGTGCAAATACATATTAAAACATCTCGAATATGTGAACGGAATTTATTTGTTCTATCTCATTTTAAGCAAGCAGGTGATGAGCCCAGTTGATGAGTGGTTTTTTTCAGAAGTCACGTTCCGTATACGAGCTTGATAAATAGCCTCTGGTCAAACCTGTCAGAATTTGATGAGTTGGTGTTTCATTCAATAAAAGCAATCACGATTTGATAATTTGGTTCAAATTACTATTACTCCATTTCTTCTTTTGTTCGATTCCCAACGGAAGAACTTTCACATTTACGGAACATTATATAAAAATATTCTAACAAAAATAATTAAATATTTTTTTAAAAAAAAATTATGAATCTGTCCAGTTGTTTTTATTTACATGGGATAATTTAGTTTTGAAACAAGCAGAACCATTAATTTCTATCAATATGAACAAAAAAAAATCTATACTGCACAAATCTCAAACTTAGAGAACATTCTGATGTCATAACTTCTAGTGATATTATAATTACTAACTTAATAAATATAAGTTAAATTTTTTGATTTCATTAATAAAATTTTTTAATTAATTTAAGCTGAATTGTCTAATAACTATACATATGCAAAAAAAATCCACTTTTAGATATATATATTTATAAAGTTGTTCTCTATATGTTCAATTTCAAATGGTTCAATTTTTTAATATTTTATTTGATTAACACTTATGTAAATAGAAACCTATGATAAGAGGACTATTTAAAAACAAATTTATTTAACACATTAAACACATATCAACAACCTTTTTTTTAATAGATAAATTGTAATAGTAAGAACAAGTATTGTAAAGTAGTACTTTTCTGCAATGGTATTTGGGAAGAAAACGATGGTAAAATATACAGAGTTCTTCCTGCTTAATAAAAATATTATAATAAGTTTCTAATTAAGAAATAATTTTAATGCAAAGCAATATCGGAAGCATTCCTACTAAAATACTCAGAACTTAGTCATCTTATTTTAAAAGAAACCAATTTTTAAAATAATGCTTAATTTAGAATTATTTTGATTTGGAGCTATCGTCAATGTACTATCACAGTACAGATTTATATTTAAAAAAAAAAAAAACACAGCTAGTTATTTTCAAACATAAAAGCATTATGAGGACTTGGTATTCACCAACAATTTTACCCAACACTTACTTATACAGACTACATATCAGTTATATATATATATAAAAAAAAAACATTTAGAAACAATATTAAGTGGAAGATTATTAGTCTTGCTGGTTCAGAATCAAAATAACAGATTTTTTCAAGAGAACAATGCTTCCTTTCACCTATACACAACAATCACTTATTTATAGAATACATTAAATCATCTTAAGATAGAAATTACTTGTGTCAAAACTAAAACATGGCAATAAACTTGGGAGTTGTTTAGGCAAGCATAGGCCCATAATAATAAAAACCCATAAAAATTTCATAGCATATTTTAAAATATAAACATAAAAAATTCCCACAATTATGTTATATGTACTGGTTATAAGAGACAG
Organism: Latrodectus geometricus; assembly: GCA_026290005.1. NCBI lineage: Eukaryota > Metazoa > Arthropoda > Arachnida > Araneae > Theridiidae > Latrodectus > Latrodectus geometricus. The sequence continues at coordinate 142,210 of JAPDSC010092620.1, read as the reverse complement.
TAATTCAAGTTAATGTAAGAACTCTATTAAAAGGTCAAAACAATGTGCCTCAATAAATATAGACTGCTGTGTTTTGTGTATGAAGTAATTAATATAAATAGTAAAAATAAAACTACAAAAACAAACCAGTCCATTATAAACAACTTTATAAGTACCAAACAAAAAATAATGTCTTCAAAGAATGTAAATTTTTATTAAAAGACAGCAATTTTTCCACAGAAAATATTTTATACTCATAAAACGATACTCATTTTAGTACTCAAGTAATGATGATATAAACTCACACACTTTTCAGAACTTTACTACAAATAAATACATGTTCACATTAATGGAAAAGCAGTATTGGCGCCCACTATTTTTTGGAGTTTTTAAAACTATCTTTTTCATCATAGTTCAAGAAGAAAATTCCATTTCAGATTGTTCCAACGTTAATGTACCGTACAGAAAGATTTATTATCTGCTTGATCTCTTCAATGGTCCCTCGCGATTTCGAACAATATCTTTCGGGATTGCTTTATTGTTATACGAGGCTCAAAATCTATCCATAAAAACATATAAATACTTTAGCTGAAATTTTTATCTTTTTAAAACTATTCTATCTCAATTTTGTGTTTAAATAATTATTATTTAAGCTTTAGTAAAATCATTAATGTTTAGGAAAAGACTTTTGGAGTTGGTTTTCCAAAAGAAAAAGTTAAGTTATAAAATTAACTTCGCGAGTCAGAGTGACATTAAGATTACACAGACATTTTGCTTCGATTGAATAATTGATTTGTTGCTTCTTTGGACACAAAGGCTAATTCAAACAGAATCCCAGTCTTCGAATTGGCATGGTATTGATTTCAAATAATTTTTTTTACCTACTTCTATTTTACTAAAGAAAATACTTTGATGTCATTCTTTTCATTTCATAATTTTTTTTAATTATTGCATCATTATTTCTTCTGAATATTCGTTGGTTGTGTTTTCTGGAGCAAGGTCCAATAAGGACAAGCTGCGCCATCTTCTGAATAAGTTTATATTCATAATAAGCAAAACAATGGAAAAACAAAACAAAGAGAACAAGTTACAATTACTGATAGCGGATATTTCTCTACTAAAAAAAAATGTATTGCAGAAAAATTCTTAAAAAAAAAAAAAAAAAAAAAAAAAAAGGGGGGGGGTTTAAGTTTAACTATACTAATTTTATTGCAGGATTGAAAAAGCTGTAGTGATGGCATATGAGTTTTAAAACATATTTTTAACTGAAAACAGTGGAAACAGCTTTCTCTGTAAAATAAAAAAAATGGGTTACCGACAACTTAGTTTCTCAAGTTGTATTATAAGTGTTGTATTAAGAATAAATATTGGAATAACTATGTTAGAAGAACTTGTTTTTATATGTCCTCTTTTAAATGAGACAGTTTATTGATTGGTTGGTTGGTTTATCGCTCAACGGCCATTTCTTGCACAAGAGAGTTAATTAGATTAAGACCTACGGTTTAAAGAGGATTCCAAACTACTAAAAACACCCAAGTTCAAGGTGGGATTCGAATCCACGAGCTGTTGAACCGAAGGCAAAAGCACTAATTATTCAGTTAACAGTTCAAAAGATACAAAGAATTGATTGTTCTAGAATGTTGTTTGATAGCAGCACTATAAAAAAACAAGTTAAAATCAAATATCCTAATTGTATTTGAGAGCTGAATTATCCTCAAATTAATATTGGAATTAATCACATATCAAAATCCCTTTTAATACAACTGATTTTTTTCAATACTACAATTCAATCTCTTATGATGGCTATATTTGATTTTGGAGGCTTCGTAAGCTATGTTTTAATTCAGATTTTCATACATGATGCACTCTTAATCTGCTTAGATTATTGATACGAAATTTCATTCTCTTACATTTTTCAGTAACTTTTTCAGATATTCCAGCGGCAATTACAGATGCGAGATGCGACTAGTGAATTTAGCTGTCATTCATACTGTCCCTTGTTTATTGCTGCCAAAAAATGTTTTAAAAAAGTAATTTCCAAATCTATTAGAAATAGCACACATGTAAAAAAAAATTGCTATTTTTCATCATAGTCAAATAAGCATTTAAAGAATTATTTAGAACATAGGTAGGACTTTGAATGTATTTCAATGAAAGAAACAATTAGCAGCGAAGATATTTCTCCCATTTTCATTAAAAAATTTTAAAATTAATATTCGTAGCAAAATCTTAAAATTATTTAAATATGAATATGAAATTTCGTATGTAAACTTTACGATATTTTTCTTTTTAAATTTTAATCATTTACTTATATTGGTGGAATAGACACACATGGCATATCCGCTCATTCTTATAACTCGCATTTTTTTATTAATTTCTGATGTCGTTAAATTTATTTACAATTCCTCGAAAATGCATTGCCAAAGCTCAAAAATTTATAAATAAAAATTAAATTATACCGAAACAATGAAAATCATAGAATATATAAGTTAGATATAGACTACTGTGAAAGCATGTTTTTAACGAATCATTTAGCTTTTACCCTGCAATTTTAACATTTGTCAAAAAGCAATATTTGATGTTTTTATTTACATTGGATTACATTCTATTTATGGAAAATAATTTCGCTGTGTTATGTGTATTCATCTATAACCCACATTAGAATAATTTATATCAGACTGCATTCTAAAAAATTAACAATGAAAAATGTATTTTACATTAATATTGATCGAAACGTTTCAAAGGGAAATCTTCAACATAATTTGTTGATAAATGTATCTCAGTTCTCGAGTAGGAAAAATTAAAGTTTTCTAATTGAAAAAATTTAAATAGTAGGAACCAAAAGTAAAGCTGTCGCTTCTATTGAATGTTTTAAAATTCTATGCCTTGACTTCTTAAAACTAGGACATTTGTCGAAGCCATTCTCATTTGTAATACAGAGCGGTATACCTTCTGTTTACCTAAAGACACCTGCTCCCAAAGAACTGAATGGGAAGTAGTTTATCTTGAATTTGAAAAACATGAAAATGAAATTAAATACAATGTAAAAGCATCACGTTCAGATATTTTATTTTTTTCGTTTGCATTTTATATGAATTTAAATACAATGTAAAAGCATCACGCTTAAATTACTTTATTTTTTCCTTTGCATTTTCTATGAAAATAAATCAACATAACATGGCTCTTTTCATATAAACTGTAATGAATATTTTTAATATAAACACATCCTTTGTATAAGATGTGTCTTTGTATAGCTATATCCCATTAGACATCTCATGCAATTTTTTTTTGTATTTTGCAATAAAATTTTATTGTTAATATTTTCTTTCTTATTTGCATTGACTAAAAATTAGTAATTGTACATTATTTTTAATTCTTCCAAACAATTATGGGTAAAAATGACACTACAACAGAATTGAAATACATTTTAGATCTTCTTGGTATTAAATGCTTCAGTATTGAATTGTGTAGAAAAAAAAATAAAATAAATTGAAACCCAAGCAACAAATTACAGGAAGCTTCTAAATATAAATATCCCTTCTCTAATTGTAACTTTTTATGTTTGCAGAAATGCTTTTATACATAAATATTAACCACTTATTTACAGTTAGTTAGTTAGTTGGTTGGGTTTTGTGGCGCAAGGTCCAAAAAGGACAAGCTGCGCCAAAAGCTAAATTTTAAAGATGTAGAACCCAAGCTCAACAATAAAAAGTTTAAAATACAAAAATAAATGTATAAATTTTAATTAAAATTATCATAAATGGAGAAATCATATAGAAAATGTTATATACAATGGCTACATATTTACAGAGCAAATTATTAAAATTTTAAAAGGGGAACTTACCATACGTAGACTGTTACTATTCCAAATGAGCTATTAATTTAGTGTATGATGTAAAAATTATATCCGGAGATAACATATTATAATTTTTTAGATCATGAAAATATCAAAGATTTTTTTAAATATTGATGGAAATAGCTTCAGCATTACTTGATTTAAACATTCATGAAAATATGTCTAAATTCTAATAAAAAGAACAAATTTGTTAAAATTTTAAAACTTTCAAATATTTAAAATTCATTTAGTTAAACTGCTTTGTAAATAAGTAATTAAAATGCTGATTTCATTAAAGTTACACTTCAGAGATAAGTTATATATATGTAAGGATAACTTAATCTATTATACCAAACTTTCAGCATATAGTTTGACAAATCTAGTTTTGTGCTGGACTATCAAGATATGCAAAACTACATTCCAGAACTAAGAAATAAATATAGTCAAATGACAGTTGGAATTCATTAATAAGCTAGTGATAAATAAGGTAATAAAAGAAACGACTTTAAATACCTCTCTGGCGCAGACTTTTTCCCTTAGCCCTTAACTGAATTCGTGAAAAAGATTACATCTTTGGGGGCAACTACCAATTTGTCAGCCAGACCCAACTGTGCGCACAGAGAATTCAGTATCTCATCACGTAAAGACGCAATTTATTTGCTGCTTCCTTAAGCTGCAACGACCGCCTTGAAGAAAACGTTTCGACTTGATGATGTGTGTGCCAAGCATCGCCCCAAAAAAAAAGAACAAGAAAGGCTATATTAAAAGAACTAAAGCCGTAATGAAGTGAGGGACACAATGATTTCCTAGGCGGTCAGATAGACACAAATGAATGACACTGTTCTTGCTTTTATATTTCCTTTTTTTATATTTTGGCAACGGTCATGTAATGACATCTGGTTTTATTTGAAAACCTGCAATTGAGTATGAGCGTCTGACAACTTTATAGCTATGTCGAAAAGTGGTCTTAATAGCCATTTTTTCTTCTACTATCGAAGAGTTTCAATAGATTGTCCAATATTCCAGAGGGGGAAAACTAAGTTACATCTTAATTTAAATGATGAAAAAACACGCTATTGCAAAATACCTCTGAATAGATTTATTTGTGGATTTGCCAATTTAATATAAGATACATAAAAGATTGGTAACGTTCCTCCATGCGCAAAACAGAGTTTTAGAAACACTGAATTCCACATACGTCGGTAGTATGCAAAAAAAGATTAGTTTCTTTAGAAAAATTTGAAATTGTTAAAAAATTTAAAATCGATTTCCCTTAATATTTTCTGTCAAAAATTTAAATTTCTTAATTTACGAGAAAGAATTAAAAAATCAATTTTTTAATACATTTTTATCAAAACGTATAATATCCATTTCTTGATTTAGTGTTTTTAAAAAATGGAACTAATATTAAACTTTTATCAGGTTTTTTTATATAAATAAGTTCAAGAGTTTTAATCATCTAGTTAATAGTCAAATTTTGCGTTATATGAAAACAATTACTCGATTAGAAACCATTAGAAACCAAAAAAATATAAAAAAATAAAGGTTGAGGGGTTAATAATACATTGGTTATTATTTACAAATGAAAGCTAATTCTAGATGGAATCCGAACTACTAAACATTCATACCTAAAATGAGTTGTTTGAAAGTCACTCAATGGTAATTTTTTGACGTGGGGGCTAACTAGACTCATACCTACATTTTAAAATGTTCACCAAAACAACACCTAAGTTAGCAGAGAGAATTAAGTTCATGAACAATTAAACCCAAGATCACAGCTTTAACTACTTGGCTGCCAGCTCGGAACGTTCAAAGTGGTTGGTTAAGTTTTGTGGCACAGCTTGTCCAAAAATGACAAGCTGGGCGTTATTGGCGCAATTGTCCAAAAAGGACAAGCTGCGCCAATAACGCCCAATGAGGGAATAAAAATATATTGTAATGAATGACCAAAATGTTTCGGTAAAATATGAAGATAACTTCAATACCTCAGAAATTGAACACTTTAGAATAGAATTGGAAAAGGTGAAAAATAAAAAGATGTGTCTGTCAAATCTACAATTTTGGGTATCATTGAGTTAAATAATGACACTATTAATGTTCCTTAAATCCAAATTCAGATTAGTTGTTAACAGCGATAAAAAAGATGATCAAAAATAATGTCTCGTAAATTGCATTTTAATGTGAATCATGATTGTTTTCATTTAGGCGTATTGAAACTTTACATTCTGCTTAACTGATATAGTACAAGTATATATATATATATATATATATATATATATATATATATATATATTGAGAGGTATAACTGAAGCTAATTTTTTTATAAGAAAGGCCGAAAATAATTTTATATGAATTTGTAAGACTAATTGAAGTGAAATAGCGGCTAGAAATATTTTATATCAGAAAGCTTGTTGAAATAAGAAAAATCAAAAATAAATTCCGTATTTAATAATATATTTTGCATAATTAAGAAAAAATATATGTAATCAAAAGTATATTATAAGAGTTTAAATAATCTAAACAAATACTTGAAAGCTCTGACCAATTTAAAACTTGAATATATATATGTTGTTTTTCCTATTTATCAAATTTGAACTTTAACTTCAAATGTCCTTAACTAATGTTCTCCTTTGCATTTTAATATTTGTATTTTGTATACTTTAACAGTAAAAATTATGGATTTTTGTGTATTATGTAGTATTTAACATAAGACAAGATCACTTATTCAGCCTCACTCCTCCGCATAAATGGAAAAGATAAGGAAGTAAATTTTATTTGCTTTCACACCCTAAAATATAATACTTGATTCGTACATCCTGACCTTAATTAAAATTATTATTTTTTTACACACCCTTTCCCGCTGATATTTCTTTCTAATACAGCGGAAGTCGTTTCACGAGTGGAAACTAAAAAAGATTTATAAACAAGTTACCGAATGGCCTGTACGTTATCTAATTTAAGACTTGCGCCCTATTGTTCTCTTCCGAGCTTATTTTAATGATAGCTCTCGTCCGATGCTTCTGGAAGATGGAATGAACGTTTTATGCCATCTTCTTTGATTCACGAAGTTGAAAGAGATACTATCTTCTTCGCTAACGTAGGTGGGAAAGAGAAAACGTATAAATTTATTCTGAATGAGTTGAACGCTCCCCCCCCCTCAACCGCCTCGTTGAATCAGTTGAAAATAGCTAATTAAGTAATCTATCTTAAAAGGTCTCTAAGTTAAGAACTAGAATAAATTCTCTGCATCTAATTAGATTAGTAACTTCGAGTAATAAGTATTGGATATGATTTTTTTTCTTTCATTTTTAAAGTATTTTATACCATGTTAAGTAATGGTAATTATAAATTTTCCTCACTTTTTAAAATTTTTAATATTTTAAACTAAAATCAATAAAAGATTTCAAATTACTTGCCATCTATAAATTTCTTAATCTTTCATACACTAAAGAAATAGTAAATATGTTGTGTTCACTTCAATTAAGTATAAAAGTTTTCAACTAAAATTAAAAACTGCATTAGATATAAATAAATCAAAAGTACAGCAGTGAAAGAATAATTATTTCATCATTTTATTAATTTATTAGTTCCGACTAAAATATTTCAATTAATTTTATTTAAAAAATTATGTATTCATATTCGAATTATTCATACATTTCTTTAAGATGAATTTTTTTATAAAGCGATTGAGTAATGAAATGTATAATTTTGAAGACATTATCGATGATAAATAAGTTGTATGTAAGACAAAATAATCGATAAATATAGCAATACATTTTTCTGCCGAAAAATAAAGGAAACAAAGCTAAACATAGAAGAAGAAATCTATATCTCAATAAAGAATAGACGCACAACTATCTCTTAGCAACAATTAAGATACCCACACGTTCCTCTAAGAGAGCAATAAAGGCCAATAGTTTTATCGAGTTTCAAGAACATCAATACAAATCAATACATTCAATGATACGCTGCTTTAACCCATTTATATTTATTGGTCCTTATTATAAAAATGATGGTTCGAAAAATAAATTGAGGAATAATGTTCGAATTCTCGATTGTATGCGTAAATAAGTACAAAATAAATTTGAAACGTTCGAATCAGAAATAAAAATAGCAAAACAGTGTAATATTCGAAGAGCGTGTATTCAAAGCGAAAGAATTCTACAAACGGAAATCTAAACTTCCGATGCAAATTAAGGACATCAGAAAGTTTTCTCTCAAGAGAAGTGCACTTTGTCCCGCCTCCGGGGAGCAACAAGAGAAAAAGAAAATGGATCTCTGAAATATACATCGATTAAATTCGCGTGTACAAATAAATAAAAGCCGTTGCCATTTCCCCGGTTCTAATAGCTACACAATCTAATCCCTTGGGTATAAATCTTTGCCCAAAAGTAACCAAAATGAGACCATCAAGACGAAATTGGCGGCAAAAGAAATAAAAATTTTAAAAAATCTAAAAAGCGAGAGTCCCTTGTTGGGGGAATTCCAACAATGAAAAGTAAATTGTTCTAATGGAGAAATTTTCTTTACAAATAAGTTGCTAAAATCACGAGAAGATGCGACGCACCCAATTTTTTTTTTTTTTTTTAAATTAATCTCTTGAGTTTTCAAACATTTTGCTCTATAACATAAAATTTTTTAAAAAAGCGAACAGAATTGGGAAGAAATTAAATATTTGCTGGAGTTTTTGGAAATGTTTAAGGGACAATATAAAAAATAAAATTCTGTTAACATTCTTAAAGGAGATTATTTTTGTAATTTATTTATAAAAAACTAAAATTAATGCACTTATGCAGCTATTAAATTTATTTTTTCATAATAGATAGCAAAATATTTAAAATGATGCAATTTTTTCAAAAATTGTTTACATTTTATGAGGATTAAAATCAAGAAGACTCATGAATCGAATATATAAAATTTCATTTTTGTGCATATATAAGAGTTAGAAGGTTCATCAAGTAAGCTTTGGTTATTAATCTGCTTATATGTTAGAAATAAATGCAGAAATAAGGAATTTGGATATCCATCTTGTTTTTGCTTTCCAAAATATTGAACCATGTCCATATGTTGCAAGGGAGAAAACTCTGAAAATTCCAACCAGACATATATATAAAAAAGCAAGAATAAAACATTCATCAAATGTTTTCTGAAAACAGTTATAACTAGCTAGGTCTAAGAACTAATGCTCTTGCATTGCAATGCCACAGTGAACCTAAATTCCCTTTATTTTCCAGAATTTAGATCTTAGCTTGGTTTTCAGATAATACAATTGTACGAGGATAATATATATTTTTATTACTACTTTTATTAATTAGAGCTACTTTTATTAATTAAACTTTCAGTCTCAAATTACGCCGCATACAGAATAACAAACTTACCAACAAACGTCAGAAATGTTAACACCGTTATAAAGCCATTATTTAAAGACACATTATGAAACATAATTAAAAAATCACTTCTTTGAATGGGATTTGAGAATTTAGATTGCCAACAACATAGTATGATTTTATTTTAAATGTAAAGTGGGTTAGTTGTGAACAATCTCTTTCTCATTTAATATAAAAAGTAAAATAAATTTGAACTCAAAAGCATTCAATTTTATAATTAAAATAAACAAATCTGTGTCAAGGACATGTATTAAAAAGAAAATGTGACAAGAACAGATTCTCATTTTCAGACGAGTTTATCATGCAGCTATAATTACAAAATCTAACTATAACACGCACTTAGGAGGGAGGAAAAGCACTCAGCTACAAAGGTAGTAAAAATAAATTGGTATCAGTTACCAAGAATAGTGGTTAGGGAATAAAACTTGTTACAACTTTCCGCACTGCAAGAGTCAAACTCAATTACCTCTAAATAGCACGACTTTATAAGTAAAATTGAGTCTACTTGTTAGATGTGGAATTGAGTCTACTTTTTTTTTTTTCTTGCTGGGAATGACATTGAATTTTCTACGAATTTATTTTTGTTTAAATGAAAATTCTTTTTATATCTATCCTGATAATGATTAATAATCGTACGACTAAACAAAAAAAAAAATAAATAAATAATAATGGCATTTTTTTTTAATAGCAAGTATAGCAATTTCAAAAATACCTAAATTGACAGAGGCTTTAAATATTTTCGAAAACTTTTCAGAAATTTAAAATAAAAATTATTTTAACCGATATTAGAAGATATTGAACATAAATATTTAACTCTCTAAAATTTAAACATACTTTATGAGCCGTTGCTAGATAACACACAATATGTAAGAAGGATGATTACATTAGCATTAATTATCAAATTATTATTAAATTATCTTATATAAGAATAAAATTATTTGAAACTTTAATTTGAAAAATATAAAGCAGTGCTTAGGTCGAAATTCAATAGTCGTTTCAAAACTTTAGCGATAAAAGAGGATTATTTTATTTAAATAAACATTTAAATAAACATCTCTTGCCAAATTGGGAACTAGAATATTTCTCCTGCTAAACAATTACATGGAAATATAACTTAATTGTCCGCTCATATTAACTATTATAGCTTTTTTTTCTATAATTTTAGTCTATGGGTTTTCTAGTTACTTGTTTATAGTATCATGTATTTAAGCTCAAACATTAAAATGACAGGAAAAATTAAAATTTTGTGTGTGTTCCATTGTTTTTTTATTTAAAACTTACATATATAAAAATAAAATAATTATGTCTATAATTTTTGAAAAATGCATATAGATTTTAATATTATAAAACATTTATTATAAGGTATTTAATAAACTACATTACATGAATCAACTGAAATTATAGCATATTTTCATAACTTTTTCAATTTGACTTTATATTTGGTAAAGATTGACTACGTAACAAAAACAGTGTCTCCAATCTTTTTTCCAATTTATTACCTTCCTAAAAAATGATGGTTTATTCACAGAAAACTGATTCTTTCTCTTTTGTGATCAAAATTAGATACTTGCCTACAATACACACATTATGCTGATAGTTATTAAAAAAAGTGAAACATTCTAGATTGAGTTAAGGGTTCATTAATAGAGCATATGATATCTTTGGCATGTAATATAGCTGATTCAGTTGATAATTGAATTCTAAATTGCTAAATAGTATTTAGAAAAACTGTTCTTCATAGATATATAGTAAAATTTGAATAGATGGTTGGTACTATCAATTTAACATTGAACACTCTAAAGTAGACTAACTCTTGCAATATAGTGAAGTCGGAAAACTCAAGGTTAATGCTTCATTTTTCTTCAATCCAAAACAAGTCTCACTGCACGAATCGAAGTATTATCCTGGAAAATAAATTTTTTTTATTAAGGAAACAAGATTTCCACTAATAGATGGATCTGATCAATTGAAACTTTTTTATACTTTTTTCAGATCTTTCTTTTCAGGAAGACGTTTGGATTTGTTTGTTGCCCAACGGTCATTTTTGCACACGAGGACTAATCAGACATAAAATGGATTCTGAACCACTACAAACATCCAAGCTCAAGGTGGTATTCAAACCCACAAACTGTTGAATCGAAAACAATTGAGTGCTAACCACTCGGCTACCAGCTCAGCGGATTATGTTTGGGACAGCAGTAAAAGAGAATACTGCTATCCGAACTAAGACAGATTCAGTTTCACAATTCAGAGTTGGAAAGAAATAATCACGAGCAAACACATGTTGTGAGGAAAAGCGTCAAAAAAGAATTGTTTGGCAATAACAAACTGAACAGTTTTTGCACTATGCCACTATTGTAGAAAAGGTTCATCATTAAAAAATCTATAATAATCTTGAACTGTCATAGTCTATTTGGGGAAGTACCACATAATAAATATGGTATTGTAAAGTCCAAGTGCTATTTTATTTTCTCGAGATAGATAAATTGGTATTAAAACGAATTGAAATATCTCAGCTTCACCCAGCCAATTCCATCTACAATTTGACTTTGCTAAGGTTGTCTTTTTGCGCTGAATATACAATGTCACGATGTCAGACATCTCTCTAAAAACGACTAAAAATTGGAGTATTTCGAATCAAACAGAGTCCCGCTATTTTGCCATTCAGAAACTTGTGAAATGGCATTTCATGCTTTTGATAAAAAAAATAAAATAAAATAAAAAACAAAGACTTGTACAATTTCACTAAACTTAAATCTTAATATCATATACTGACGCAAAAAAATTTACAATTAAGGTTACATTTTGCTTACGAAGAGTACTTTCTTGTGTCACTTATTCACAAATAGTTCAATTATTTTGATAACCATATGTACAGAAAAATTATAAAGCTTCATATAATGCCTATTCTTTAAATAGCTTCCAAATACTGTGCATTTAGAAAAGAGAAAAAATAAATTTATTTGCAATATATATTAGCAATATTAGAAATATGCTATTCACCGACTATAATTAAACAAAGCATTCTATTTAATGCCGAAAAATGCTTTTTTCACTAAATTTGTTACAGTGTAAGGTATGAGAATATTGTGCTATTCAGAAAACATTTTTTATCTAGTCAAGTTACCAAGCCGAACGGTTAATATTCTGGTCTTCTGCTCAATAGTCGTGGGCTCGAACCCTACCTCAGGCATGGATGTTCAGTGATTCGAAATCCATTTATGCTGTTTTAGTTTAATTAGTCGTCGCGGACAAAACATCGCTGGGCGAAGAATAAAGTAAAACCACGCCATACACATCTAAGTTATTTTAATTTTAAACCGAAATCAAGGTGATATATTTTTAGATTATTTATCATTTTCAACATTCCATCTAAAATACTTGCTTTTTAGAAGCAAATATTTAAAATTTGTTGTAAATATTCTAAATATCTGAACTTTTTAATTATACTATATTTAGTTCAAAAGAAAAAAAAACACATGAAAAAAGTGTGCGTATATACAGAATGTGAAGCATGGCGCTATTTAAAAATAAAAAATATTGCTTTTTACTTAAAACCAGATTCTTCAAATTCAAATAATTTGTCATTGAAATATATTTCTTATTTACAATATGCTAAACCCAGTGTAAAAAATTACAAAATTTTCAAGGTAAAAAAGATTTTAATATCCTCTTTGGCAAATCTAAATATTATTTATTCAGAGTTACTAATAAAAAAATGAATAATTTTTTTATTAGTAATTTATTAATAATTAGTATTTTATTATAAATTTCGAGAAACTTTAAACAACATGTTATAAGACTTTAAATATTTCCATTATATGGAATGATGGAATTATAAACGTAACTTAAATTTATGCAATTACAAGTTTCTTTTATTTATATCTTGCGGTTTGGGGAATAACTATTGCCAAACCCACATATTCAGTACAGTAATTTCTAATATTTGAAATTACAATTATCAGGAAAATAATTTTATGATATGAAAGTCTGTTTTTATTGGTGGAACTTTGTAACTAAGAATTTAACGATTCAAATTTTTATATCATAAATTCATAGAAATTCCTTGCTTTTTTAGCTGCTAATCAACAATTGCAAACGTCACAGTTATTGCCAATTTCATCATTGACCTTTACACCATAACCTATAAATATGCTTGCTTTTAAAAATTGTTCACTAATACTCGCTGTTTTAAGAAAAAATGTAGTCACTTAGCTTAGCAACGAATAATCTTTGAATACAAGCAGTTTAGAATATTACAGTAAATGCATTGATTAAAGAAGCCTCCAAAATATATGGGAAAGTAATCGATAGGAAAAATTGTTCCGAAAATTGTTTGCGATTGTACGTTTAAAGTTATTTGACACTACTCTGGTTTGAAAGGGAAAAACGAGATGAAATAAAAAGAAAGATCCCTTCCCCACTTCATTCAATCAATAGTAGCAAAACTGTCCGAATCCAGTTTTTTATCCCGTATTTTTTTTAATACCGTTCGCCCCTCTTGCCAAAAGTCCAGGATATGCGTTTTCCAAATAAATAGCACCTACCTAAGCTTTGGAAGACGAAGTTGATCTCCAGTTTTAAAAGATTTTTTTTATATCCTCCCTTCTTGGAATTTCGAGAAATTTATATATTTTTTCCCTGGAAATCTCTCCTCGAGGAAATAAAAAATATAAAAAAGGAAAACTTTGCCGTCTTTATTCCTTTTAAGGTCATAAACATGTTTTTTCTTCCAGGTTTTCCTCCGGAACAAAGAGGGGTTTCCGGGAGATTTCATTTCGCCGTGCGCGTGATACGCGTGCTTCCGAAGCTCAATTTCACGCATTCCTGAATTTTCACGCCAAAGAGGCGTTTTATGGATACCAAGTCCCCAATATGAATTGGAGGATAAAGAAAATCATGGCGATGTGCTTTGGCGCGGAAGAAAACCGTTCCATCCTGCCCTTAACTTCCTTAAAGAAGAGGCTACTGACTGAAGCTGTAAGTCAAAAGATACACTTTATCGATACTGAGATCTAGGTGCTGAAGTAATTGTAGTA
>JAPDSC010092620.1:99498-127870 GCA_026290005.1 Latrodectus geometricus | reverse complement strand
AGAAAAAAAGGCAGATTTGAATATTTCTATTTATCTAAACTGAATTTTTCCCAGTAATCAATAGTTAAGAGACAAACACTAAGATCATATTCGGTATTTGTTAAGCTGTATTGAAAAAAAAAAAAAGGCAAAACAATAAAATATGCTTAAGTAACATCAAGATTGTTCCTATAACAGTGAGACTAAACTCATTTAAAATAAGACAGGCAAGTATTTTTAATCATTTATTAAAAATTACATTTTATAAGAAAAGCTATGAGAATTTAATTTAAAGAGAAATAACTTATTTTTAAAAAATTTGAATGATAAAATATTTTTCCCTTTTTTATGCATTTTCTTTACCAAATCCACACAATTACATGTATGTTTATTATTAATGAATCAATAATTATTGATAGAAGCGATATTCAAATATAATTTGAAATTATATTAAATTATGTAAAAAAATTAATAAATTAGCTCATTTTGCAATCACTTAAACAATTTTATAAATAATCAAGTTTTCACGAATATATTAGTAAATACAGATGAATCTTAAGATTGCAAGCATTTGATTTGACACTATGCGGACATTTTACATTAACCTTGGAATTTAAGTATAAGCGACAATTCAAAAGATTCGTACGATTGAAACATTCATACCAGAGATGGAACTAACCTCACAAGTATAAATATTAAAAAAGAAATGGAAATTAAATTATTGAGAAGCAAAATCTAAATTTATAATTTAATCGGAAAATCTTACCCATGTAAAAGCACCAGTGCAAAGTAAAAATAATTCAAGAATAAAATATCAAATTATGAATATCATTTTAATTCAATAAAACAATCACTTCTATTTGCAAAATTTTAAGAAATTCTAAATTTTATTCGTAATTCAATTTCTTAAAGACATTACCTCGCTTTGTAATTATATTTCACTTTCATTAGGTGATATAATCATAGTGTAATAATGGCATATTAGATTCTCTTTGAGCTCCCAGTAATTTTTAATTACGTATTGAAAATGTATTTGAAAGACAACTTTATTAGAAGTTAAGAAACAATTTCTGATGTACACAAAGGCTTGTAATTATATAAAAAATAAACATTTTTTAATCAAATGCATTTTAATAGAAAAATTAAAATTTGATTGTCAATTACAAAATATTTAATTACAATTATATTAAACTCCTTTCCATTTTTTATCAGTTGCACTGATATTGAGTCTCCAAATTAAGAAAAAAAAAATCAATGAATTTTACACATCGGGTACAGCCATTTCCCTCACTTTTTCCCTACCGAAACATCCACTTAACAAGTACCCTCCAAGGGGTTCTAGAAGCAGACATCTAAACAACGCCATCAAAACTCTTCCAGAATATATTGCACAATTAGGAGAGGCGCATCCCGGTACGGCCCAATAACAACTAGACACAGGAGGGGTAAGATAGGGCAATATAACCACACCAACCCATTCAAACGTCTGTCCCCCATCCCTCCCTAGAATAACCGTTTTATCTCCGATGCAAAAGGAGCACAAACCGTTAAAGTGACCGTGCGAATCGTGGAGACTTATCTTTTCCTGGCTATAAATGCGTTTCCTAGCAACTACAGTTACACCCCCTCCTCCCAGCCGTTGCTTTGCTTCGACGATGAAAGGGTTAACGCTTGGAGAAGGCCCATTCTCTTGTTAGAAGTGGAAGGCTTTGATTCCAACTAAATGTACTGATCAAAACGGAAGATCTTTTCCGAGCCGATTCCAACTGAAGTCCTAGAGTAGCACTGCAGCCAGCGACTGGCGCTTTTCAGGAAATTTTCCAGTTTTGTGGTTGCTCCGAGAATGATCTGAAAAGCTCATCGTTCGCTGAAGTGAGACGTTTTAATTCCTCTGAAATTGAAAAGGATTGGACTGTGCTGCCTGTGGGGTTTAAGTCTTCCTTTATCATCGATTGTCCTCATATATAGTTAATATCTCTACGCTTTGTGGGAATTTCCATGAAATCCGGGATTGCTTTTGAAGCATTTTCGATGGTAACTGAATGTGTGTGTAAGCTTTCTCTGTTTAAACTGGATTTGGTGCAATTAAGAGGTGAAATTTCGGTCGAAATTGTGAATGTCTCACATCGTTGTCTCTTAGATTGTGTATATTGTCTACGATGTATAGTTATGTTAATAAAATTACAAATCTGAAATACTTCTATGTTATCGTAGAAAATTTACCTAGATTCAAACTAAAGCTTAAATTGTAAGATAAAAGCTTAAGTTCTTGGTAAAAACACTAAATGCTCTTAAAACGTAAGCATTTGTCACAATGTCCAATATTATATTTTACTTTTTTCTAAAACAAATTTAAAATGACATTCAGTTATTACTATACGATAATATTCAAGGTTTAATCATTAGATATTTAATAACTGATTGAATGCAGAAATATTTGTGATTTTTAAATTTGTGAAATATTAAAGATGGCTGCGCCAATTTATACAATGCGGATGATTCATTGGAAATTTATAAAGTTATGCTTTTTTCAGTGATTTAACAAAGAATATCATTTTTAAGTCTACATCGGAGGTACAAGTGTAGAACAGCGATGTAAGTCACCTAAAATAGACCAATTTGTGCTACAGCAAACTTGAACCGATAAACCAGATTACAATTTCAGGAAATGTTTCCAACCATATAAAATCGTTAACAATTTATGTCTTTATAAAGAGAAAGATTATTCTAAAATTTGTAGGTATTAAGATCAATGATTTAAGAAATATTTGTCTACGTAAATTTAATTTGCTAGTCATTGTAGTTTGGTTTATTTGATTTGTTTTTGACAAGAGAGCTAATTTTATCTGGATGTATCCATATAGCAAGATAAAACGTTCAGTGTAAAGCTTGCTCCTTAATAATTCTTAATATTTAGCAATTTTTGTTTCCAAGACTGAAAACAAAGCTTTTATTCTCAGATTTAAGAAACATGTTTTGAGTTTCATTAAAATCTAGTCGTCCCATTGCAACAATGGAAATGCCTGTTTTTCAGATTTCTTTATACAATAACCGCTCAGAAAAAGAAAATTATCACGATTAACTAAAAGAATGGATAAAAGGGTTTTGATTCCATGTAGAAAATAGGTTAATTGCATTAACTCAAAAACCTTTGAGAGTGTAAAGGAAGAGCAACTTCAGTGTGATTGTGATCTAAAAGGCAACGTGTCGTGAATGATTTTGAATAGAAAGCAATGCGCTGAATAAATAAACCTGCTCCCAGAAAATCAGCTGTTCAGGCAAACTACGACTACCAGAACAAGATAAATGTATTGATAAAGAGAGACTCTCTAATTTCCTTTACATTGTTACGATGAAACGAAAGGAAAAGTTGAAACAATGTTTATATTTAATCAGATTTAAGCACCCAACTCCCCCAGAGAAAAATTACTTTTATAGCTATTCTCAAAAGTCGAATTAAAGAAAAATGGAGAAATATATTCATGAATTTAAAGCTATTAATCAAAGCAAATAGATAGAAACTGTTGCAAGACTGATATGAATTAATCCCATAATACCCCAGGAAAGAAATTGTTTTTAACAAATTAATTTGTTAAATTTTGATCAGGTCTTAATTACTTTACCAAGCTTACAAATGATACTATTCTTTTAAAATTATAAATAGATTTAATTTTACGAAAATTAAGAAAATCCTATTAACCAATCAGCATATAAGAAAAAAAAAGTTCTAAATAGTCTTAGAAAGGAGTACAAAATAATCATTTCGTTGAGTTTTAGATGTATATTTATTCAAAGTACTTTAAGAAATGAATTGGGATTAAAAGGACTGCGTTCAAAAACTACTTAAATTTTATTTAGTGCATGGAATCAATTGCAAAACATTGATAGTAAATCTTACAAATCGTAGAACTATTTGAGAAATTTGTTCAAACAAGCAGCAAAAGTGGTCGTAAAACAAATATTGATATTGTCCCATTTAAGAGATTTCTAAAATAAACAGGAAGTTAATAACATGTTAATGAATACGGTTTTATATTAAATCAAATTTAAAGTATATTTCTGATATAGAAATACTGAGCAAAAAAAGTCAGATTTCTACGAGTTCATTGCCAATCAAATTGAAATGTAATAAATTTTTCTTTTAACTTATGCTTTCATTAGTGAATTTAGTTAAAAAAAAAAATTGAAAATAAATTTGCATTAAGTAAGATAATTTAAAAGCAAAGTGATTCTGTTATGCAAATGCATGTAATTAAAATGTAAATACTTTAGATACAAAGAGAAAAGTTTAAAGAAAAATAATCATTAATACAGTATCAGCAAGAATAGTAATTAAAAATTTATTACCAAGTCAGAATTCAATTAACTAAAAGACCACATACTAAGACAAGAATTTTCATTTAATAGAAAATTTCTCAATTTGACTTTTTTCATATATTAACATTTATATACAGAAAATTAAGGTGATGGTTAACTCTGAAAAAATGCATCAAAATTATAACTGAGACTAAAAAATTCATGACACAAGTACATTTACTATCAAGTTCGTTAACCTTCA
This sequence comes from Latrodectus geometricus, assembly GCA_026290005.1. Taxonomy (NCBI): domain Eukaryota; kingdom Metazoa; phylum Arthropoda; class Arachnida; order Araneae; family Theridiidae; genus Latrodectus; species Latrodectus geometricus. The sequence goes on along the minus strand of JAPDSC010092620.1, from coordinate 123,333 downwards.
TAAAAGGCTGTACACTTTTGCAAATTCAATTTTCTCTATACGCATTTCTTTCTTTCTTCAAACTAAGCTTCACCCATGCAAAGTTCACTTACTTTCATTTTCCATCAGACGTAATCCCTTTTAGTCAACTCCTTTTTTACGGCAAAGAAAAACGCAGACAAAACGAGGTAAGAAAACTCGTTTCGCATAAGAAAAAAAAGAAATTCTTTCGCCAACTTTTAATCCCGAATTACACATAAGCGGTAACTATTTTAATGCCTCTTTAGTGCAATCTCCAAAACAACAAGTTAAGCGACGTGGTGTCCTCACCCCCCCCTTTCATTCCAACCCCTATCTTCCTTGCTCTGTCACTTACAGAAACTTCGTCTCGTGATGTGAAGGCATTCCTCAGCTCATTTGCATATATGATCCGTTTACGGCGTGGTGTCGTCCCATCCCACCCCGACAACCCTGCCGAACAATTTCAAATATTACGGAGTCTTGAGCAGAGACAGACCTTTCCAGCTCACCTTAGCTGGCGTATGTTGTCCCTGTTATCTTTCCCGCACCAATGCCCCGCCTACACCCGCCTGGAGGTGGATTGCTAGCCGAGATAGTGGCCCAAGTCATCATACCTGTTGGTGATACAATGAGGATACTAGAATTTCACTTATCTTTACCTATCATTGTAATCGGAATAAAAATCAAATAAGACTTTTGCATTTAAATATGACATAAGTATTGTTTGATTCGTTTTTATATATCCAAGCAACTTAAATAACAAAAGTGGTACATAAAGTTTGATTTTAATCAGTGTTAACACTAAAATAAGGATAATATGGTGTAATATTGTAATAGTAAATTCTAAAATTATTTATATGTTTATTTCTATTTATGTCATTATAAACAATATTTACTCAAAATCTTATGACAGTTTTTAAAGATATTTAAATGCATGAAGTTATTTAGAACAAGATTTAAAGTTTTAAAATATAAATTTCACACTTCATCAAAGCAAAATATTATGACTTTCGGTTGCAAAAATATTAATTTTGTTGCGTGTTTTATATTACAGACACTAATACCTTTATGACTTGTTAAAATTTAATATCAAATTTAACCTCCAAGTGGAACTCTGTAAAAGGGAATTTTTGATGGTCTGTCGGGAAATCTCAAAACACTGAATAAAAATGTATGAAGAATTTAAATGCGTTCACTTTCTATCGGTTAGACTATACTTTAGGGTGCTCCTTTGATTCTCGCCAATTTGGGATAGCGATTGATCTCCAAGCTGGGCAAAACCCAATCGTATTCTGATTGCAACATAGCAACTAATTGTTCTGTACAAAAAAAAAAATCAATAAAAATCACAAACAAAAGTCACCATGTTTGCCAAGGGGGCACCCTAAAATATAGTTTTATCCTTTCTATCAACTCTGAAACATCATGGGTTTATCATAGACCAACTAGAGGAGAAAGTGAAACTATAACCATTAGAAATCAATTTCTTCTCATAAAGACTAAAAATTTAATTGTCTATGTAGAAAGTATCATTGGAAGTGCTGAGGTAATTTAAATTTTATGCTAGTTACCACCATGTCAGATTCTATAAATTATAATTCAAATTCAGCATCTACATTTCATAAAATAGACTTAATTATCTAATTCAGAGGGAGCTGGAAATTTTAGTTTTAAAGCTGTTTAAATAATAAATAATTACAGTACTAGTTGCTTTACAAAAATGAATCAGGAGATATTTTATGTAATGAAGTCAAGTACTAAAATTTGAATTTTAAATAAAAACAGTGCGTTTTTATTAACAGAACAATGATTATAACTAGCATGTATTGACACTAAAGTGATAGTCATGACAAGGATTAAGAATGGTATTGTTTACTTTTCATCATATAATAACCAATCTTTCCAAAAATAATTTAATATTGCCAAATTACAATTTGCTTCTCTATATTTGAGACAAAATTGAGAACGCGATGAATGTAACTTGAATGAAATTTTAAATAAGATAAAAAAACAATCAAACCAATGAAATATTAATAACAGAAAAATTCTAACTCTGAATTTGTTTGCAAGCATAGATCTATCTTTAAACATTTTCATACTAAATTACTAAGATTCTGGTTTTTTAAATTTTAAGATGTTGATTCAGACCTTGAGTAGCGGAGCACTATGCCAGTTTTCCTCTCAACAAAAGGTAAAGCGTGTATCCACATCACACGACACATAGGGACGAATTAGCCGTGAAGTATTTTAATGAGAAAGTCGGAGGTTGGAAAATACGTGGTTCTGTATGCTAACTCCTCAAAGGAAGAGCTAACATAGAAATTGCAAATTCCGTTCACCCCAAACTCCTCTCCAAACACCCCGCGCATTTATTAACCAACGTATCAAGTCGGTTGGAAAACATTGTCGCCAACATGTTTATTAGAAGTTGATGAAGGTCTCAAAAGCCCGAAATAATTTTTCAACTGATTTGTCTGTATCCATTTGGGTTTTCATTTTTAACAGTATGGTAGGAAAGTTCGTTTTGTAGCCAACGTTTTCCACTTTCAAGAGTTCTGGAAAGTGGGGAAGGCGAAAATTTGCATCTCGTTAAAATACTTTCGCGATGAATATTAAAGTATATTTCGCTTTGAAAGAGATTTATTTTACGTGACAAGATAGTTGCCATGTTGGTTCTCCTGAATACAATTACAGAATAAATTTCATAAAAAATCTATCATATAAGTTAAAAATTAAGTAATGGGTTAAAATTTACACTTAATATCTTATCTTGAATCAAACAAAGCAAAATGTGATTGGCTATACTTAGCTATGATTGATAGTAAAAAACTATCAGGATTAAGTTTCCACAAAGGCAGTTATAGCAAATTTAATAATGACGACATTGAGACTTAAGATTTTCTTCTTTTACTAGCTAGAACACCACATTAGAGGAGAAAATTATTAACATACCTTATAAATACGATATTTGAGAGGTGCTATAGCTGTGATTCTATAGTTATTTTGTACTCTCGTGAATACAATTTAACCTAATTCAACCAGACTACTGTTGTTCATTTAAAATTGAGTAGCCTCAATTTAAGATTTTATTTCATTCTTTTTAATTCGTTTTGAGGTATTACAAATGCTTTCTTTACTAACTTTAGAGATCTAAAAAAAACAACCTAATACCTATTAATTTTATCCTGAACATGGTAACACATGTGAGGTAGTCTCTAAATACTCCCACAACATAAATCTGACAAACTCAAAAACAATCAAGATTAATTATGCTCACATGACTTAGTGGTAGGACAGCACTATTCAGAAGACAAAAGTACACGTTAGATTTTAAATAACGTTGAACAGGCAATGGGTGATGCGCTTATGCATTTTCATGTGTGTCTATTTCGATGGGTGATTGGGAATTTTCCGGTTTTCCTCCCTTGTATACAGCCCATTAACAGTAAAAATAACTTCCGGAAATTGATTTATCCGGTGAATATTAAAAAGAATTACAGCGGGCTCCATCTGTTAAGATGTTCACTATACGGTGTCAAAATTAATATGAATTATTTTAACAATACAACTGTAACTTCTAGCTTTGCCTAATTGGGTCACTATTATAACCATTACAAATTAGCATAGAATAAGAGTACGTTATAACTTTTTCAAATCGAGAAAACTTTCTAGCAGTAATTGCACAAAAGGAAACCGGCACCAAACTATAAGTTGGCTCAATTTTGAGTTAAATACCCTCTAATTAAAATTTATTATAAGTCTTGCAAATTATGACAGCGATATGGGTTAAAGTTCAATCATTATAACATTATCTGTTGCAATGGGGGGGGGGGTTTCAAATCAAATCTTAGTTTACATCTCAAATTCAGTGTAAAGGTAACTAATAGTACTAACTAGTTATTTATCATGAACACTAGAAATAATGACAATGTTACAAGTTTTATTCCCTATATACACATTTTATATATTCGCGTATCAAGTTATATCATTCTGTACAAATATTTTCGCATAATTGTAAATATTTTTAATAAATTTCATCTTTCTCCAACATGCAAAAAGTTTGCAATACTAAAAAATATGGAATAATAACGAGTTACAAGCAAATTTTCAATATTACTAAATTATTTTTAATTTGGCAATAAATTTTTGAAAAGTTTTAACATCACCAATGACTTAAAGTCTATTAGTTGGAAAAATGGGCATATAAAAATATTTAAAATTGAAAATATAAAAGGAACTATCTTTTACCGCAAAGATAATTTACATTTCAAATAAACATTTTAAAAAGATTTCACGCAGTTGGGACTACTACAAACACAACTACTTCCACCATTTGTGAATGCAAATAGATAATGACTTCACAAGCGCCCCCTGCAGAAAGCAAGCAGTACTTGTCATAATTAATTTTGTTCCGTTACGGCGAGAATTGTGTCTCAGGAGTGAAATTAGTGCTCTTATCGTAATTACAAAGATACCGACCGCAAAATGATGCTCTTACAAATGTTGCTTCCGTTCTTTCCGAGAATTCACACACGTTTGAATTTGGTTGGGATTAAATTAAATAAAAATTTGCCTTCCAATTTAACTTTTAAGTTCAGTTTTGTATTTTGTATATAACTTAATTGTATTATTCAAAATGGCTGACACGGTTCGTTTGACTAACAAAATGAAAATTACATGGGGATTTAATCTCTAAATAAAACAAAAGATCTTAAATAAACGTGACTATTTTTAACATAAATCACCAAAATAAAGGTTAAAGAATAAAATTTTCATTACATGAAGTGATGTTTATTTTTATTACAATAAATTATACAAATATTCACAAACGGAATAAATTTGTATGATAATTTTTGCTGTTGAAAACTTTGCAGTTATAATACTTAATTAAAATTGCAATTGCTAAAAAGCAACAAAATTTGAAATTAAAGATTTATAATTAATATTTCAAACTATTACTGGAAAAAATAAAGCAATACGAGAAAGGGTTGCATAAAATATTAACAATTTTCAATATTTAGGGCATTGTAATCGATGAATTGCAGGAATTTTTCAACATACCTGAGGATTTTTACAATCAAATTAACTTCTTTAAGCAAATATTGATCAATATTATTCAAATCATCAGTCAATATAAACTAAACATTTGATTATTTTGAAAGCTATTATTTGCTGTGCCCAGTTTTTGCAGACAAAAACCAATTAATTCCAGCACCAATGTCTTACCGTGGATTTTGAAACAAAAACTACCTTTTGAATTAAATACCATTTCGAAATAAAACACTTGAATTTTCTTCAGTCGAACAAATGTTTTTAGAAATTTATAAAAATTTCTTTCACTCGCATGTAGAGGAATTTTTATTAAAAATAAATAAAACTGTTCCTTTGCCTATCACAAAATTGTAAACTTATCAATCTTTTTACCTTGTTTCATGTCTTATCTTTTCAGCTAATTATTTCCAGCACACGTGCATTAACCTTAAAACTAAAACACGATTTTTGCATAACAATTTAAATATTATTTTAGCAAAGTCTAAATCTGATAAGTTTCGTAACTTAGGGCTAAGTTAGGGATAAAGTCCAGTTTTCCTTGTTCAGTGTTACAGATTTAATTCTTCATGTCTGTAAGATGTAATTTTTTTTGTTCAAAAAACTTTCATTATTTAATGTGTTCAGTCTTAGAAATATTTTATATATCTTTTGGGAACTTCTTAAATTTAAGATCTAGTAAATTTCTTAATTATGAATTTGTTGGATTCACTGTCTTAATTCTTATTTACAAATTAGGTTTTAGTTTATAATAGAAAACAATGATCAAATATAAATATCTTTTCATGATAATTATAAGAACAAAAAATACTTTTGTTAATAAGCTAATAAAGCTCTACGATTCTTAGAAATATTTTACAAGTATTCATAAAATGTTTTATTTTAATTGGTCTGAATAATTACTAAATTATAATAAAATTACAATGTTTATTATGTTTTCAATATTATTAAATTTTTAAAATGTTCATATATTTCAAGTGGAGATTCGCAAGATGTTTTCCACATGTACACGTAAAATGTTGAATGCAAGAATTTTTTTATTAGAATTTGTGTCCAAAATGGGGGGAAGTGAAAGCAATAACAAGTTTCCAAAAATGTAAATATTCCTTAATGCTTTGTTGTTTCTATAAGTTTCAACTCAAAATTTGTAAGTCTAATCATGTACATTCCATGCGTTCCATGTTTACAATATTTCGAACTGGCCAGTGACATTAGAGTTCTCTAATTATTTGTGACTTGTCCAAAAATAATGACACTTAATTTAATCCATTATATATATATATATATATATATATATATATATATATATATATATATATATATATATATATATATACACAAATTCGATGCGAACGTTGGAACTATATCTAACAATGCTATGTCAGAAAAATAGCTCTGATAAATTTCAATGTTTGAATTATACATGCAAAAACACTAAACTAAAACACACGGCTAATCTCCTACGTCGTATTTGTAAGTTCGAAAATATCATAATGCAAAATTGTTTTGAGAAAAATGGGGAAAAAAAATATTGAAAACCTTCAAAATACAAAGAAAATTACAAAAACTTGAGATATAGAGTGAAAAGTAATTTAGTATATTTTCAAAATTAATGTCATTCTTATTAGGTTTATTCATCAATGCAAGACTCATGTCCCTTTAGACATATGCACGTGATATCGAAAATTTGCTACATTAATTAGAAGCAGATTCTTGCGTCATCCAATAGCACCAGAAACCCGAGTAAAAGATTACAACCAAGGAAAACAATTATTCTTGGGCACAATCTCGATGACTCCCGGACTAAAACAAACAAAACGGCAAAACATTTCCCCGATCCATTCCCATTAAACAGATATGCACGTAACCTAAATAATTCAAGGAGCTGATCACAGCAGAACATTCTTATCTCTAGGCTGTTAGGGAATGGCAAATTATTATTGCTACTCCTGGCTCCAATGATAATTCTCTACTGTGGAGCTTCCATTATCTTCCGCAGAACACCAGGTGCCCCACCATAGATTGTAAACCAACTCCATTAGACATTAAAGGAACCTGATTTTTGTTGTACAGACACGGATTTTTTTTGTTCATACTAATAAGCATTTCCGACGCAAGCTGGGAAACAGATGTCGTTTGAAAGAATATATTTACAATAATAAAATAATAACAACATGTAGGATATAAATGTCTAAAACAATGCTTATAAGTTACGTCTTTTTCAATCTAAAAACTCCTTTTTTCGGAAGAGCAAGAAATATAATTTGAAACAAAAGAAATAGTAGATAAAAGCTTAATTTTGCTTTTATAAAAAAACAAAGTTAGGCTTATAAAAATTAAGAAGTAAACATGTATAAAAACCATTTAGATGGTTCGCATTCCAAGTTTTTATGAAAACGTATCAAAGCTAAAATTAGGGTGCTTTAATTTCCCTGAATTTTGCCTTTACAATCTTTAATACAAAAAAAACTATATATATATATATATATATATATATATATATATATATATATATATATATATATATATATATATACAAAAATGGATCTGATAAATACAAATTAACTCTCGGTATCATGTATTTCTGTAAAACTTAAGTCTTTACTAACTTTTATTACATTTTGTCACGACTGACATTCAATTATTTCTTCAGTAATTCATAAAAGATTCAAAGATATTGGGGGTATTAAAATTAAATGCATATTAATACTTATTTTGTTAATTTTTTAGTATCTCATTTGATCTAACTTTTTTTATTTTTTAATATACACGAAAAGAATATATGATTTTTTTCAACCCTTAAGTGACAGAATATTCAATTAGATATTTAACATTTTATGAAAACACTAACATTTTTGCATATTTAGATTAGAAAACATTCAATCAAATAATGTGTATACTTAACATTCAAACCTGTTTCCAGACAGTTTGTATATACCATTTATCACAGTAAATCAGATGCACAGTATTTTATGACTGATGAGAATGAAGGTAATTCCCGTCAGATATTTAATCATTTCATAATGATACGCTTCAAATCCATGACAATGCAATAATCTATTTTGGCGTATTTCCATAAGAGGATAAATATAATTCAAACTATTAATTTATTTAAAGTCAGTAAAGTATCAGAACAAACGTGAATAAATATAGAACAAATATTTGCTGTTCATATATAACCAATATGTAATAAAACATTACTTTAAAATGTTACGCGCGAATTTGGATACTTAATAAAGTTGTCAATTTTGATTTATCATTGTAGAAGCTATAGAAAAGCCATCGTCCGTATAAATAACTTCGACAAAAATAGTAAATTTAAAAATATTAATATTTGAATCGTCTTTCCCTATTTTAACTTACATAAAGTGGATGTTATGATTTATTTATTACTTGCATAAGCAATCAAATATTTATAGTTAATGTGCTTTACATGCTACATGAAATAAATTTATCTTTACTTAATGATTAACAAGTATTTATTTTTAACAGCGGTGTCAAGAGATATAAATCTATATATAAAATAACCGATCTCACTAAGATATTTTCTTTCCAACTGCTCACTGAAGAGCTAATCCCACTGACAAATTTATTTGTTTTTGATGGGTGGACAAAATTGTATATTCAACATCATCGGAGAAAACGATTATTTCTTTAACTTACAGACCAATTATAAGTAAAATAATACACAAGATCTCAACTATAACGAAAGAAACAACCTCTTTATGGTTAAAAAAAAAATTAAATTAGAAAAAAAATTAGTAATAATTCAGAAACTGGTTTTTACTTGAGCAGCGTTATAAATTGATTTAAAATTAAATCTATCGTAATTTTTCAAATGATATAGTCAGGATGAATTTGAATGTGAATATATTACCATCAACAAATAATTTTATAACTATTCATAAGTTTTATTAAATAAAGTCCCTAGTATATTACATTATTTATGAATATTTTTATAATTTTATATCTGAAACAATTTAAAGAATGCTATGTAACGTCAGGTTATGTTAAACTTGATAACACTTGCTATATTATTTACACAACATCAAAATACATGCGCCGTTACAATAAGACAACCAATCAATGCTGGTATTATTTATGCCAAACAAATCTTATTGCATGAAATCAAAGCATATTCTTAACGTATTTGTTGTAACTGTATCTATTTTATAAACTCTAATCTCATTATTTATAAAAGTGCAAACACAGCAATTTGGGAAAATGCAATACAGTTGGGAGATTTTATTTGGTCCAGCTTGACACTCCTAGACAACACATAAATGACAGTATGGTTAATACATAAGTTCCCACCAAGCAGTTTCTTGCTCGTGACATGTTTTTGTTGCTTTATAAGCTGTCACTTCCAGACTAAAAGGAAGAAGAGATCGAGAAGAAATGCTCACTACATTCGTTTAAATCTCCTTTCATAAAAAGTAACACTCGAATTTTTAGAAAAGAAAGTTATTTATCAGAAAGTTATTTCGAAGTCAAATAATGTGACTATCAATTGTTTCCTATCATTCAAGTTGATAATAAATGGAATTTACAATGTTGCAGCAATTTCAGTTGTGGTCTTTAATCACAAAAATTAGCTCAAATTTTCAATTTTTCCGTTGAAAATGTGTTAATGATTTCAATATATGGATAGCGCATGATAAATTTATGCATGCAAAATTTAAATTTGTCATTGCATATAAATGGTCTTTCATATACTTGATGCAAGCAATTCCGAAAATATATTTCAGACAAACGTGTTTTTTACCGAATCAAGAAAATTCTGAATTAAATTTTAACGATTATTTAAAAAATGTTGAATCATGGTAAAACCGTTTGATTTATAAGAAAATATACTTCCCTGAAATATTAAAATATAATAAGATGATGAAATCTCGTTTTAATTTTCACGATTTTCCTCATACAAATATAAAACTCAATTTTGATTTAGCAAATACTGAATTTATGTTATGAATTTCAAACTTTTATTTAATAATATTTTGAATTTTTTTTATTTTTAAATATTGAATTATTATAAAGTAAGATTTATTTAAATGCTTATTAAGCATGTTCTTTTACAGTGATAGGTACTTTGTTGTTCCTATCACATATTCAAAATTTAACAGCTTTAAAAATATTAAAAAAGTACCTTTTTTTACAAGAGTTTACAGAAACATAACGAACATATATCATCCGAAAATTATTTGAAAACTCTTCAAGATGAAATAATTTTAAAATATAAAAAGACAAACTATTTTGACGACTTCTAGAGAAAAAATATTCAATGAGAAGTTTCTTAAAAAAAATTGAAAATATCAAACGTTTTAAACGATATCGGACCATAAGCCAAAAATATTTCGTTAAAATATATATTAAACGTAAAAAGTCAAATATATATGAGCAGCAAAAGCATATTTTATACTCTAAAAATTAAGTTTTAAAATAATTTAGGTAGCATCCACCATGTAGACATACATACAAGACATAGCTTTAGCCATACAAGACATAGGTTTAGAAGGTTGAAACTTAGCTCAACTGGTGAGTTGTACAAAGAAATACAAAGAAATTTAAAAAAAAATTAAATCGTCCTTACAGATTTAAACTAACCATAAAGTGGATGTTATGATTTATTTATTGCTTGCACAAACAATCAAATATTAATATTTAATGTGCTTTACATGCTACATGAAATAAATTTATCTTTGATTAATAAGTATTTTTTTAACAGCGGTATCAAGAGATAAATCTATATATAAATAACCGATCCCACTAAGATATTGGCCAAACGTTTCTTTCCAACTGCTCACTGAAGAGCTAATCCCACTGACAAATTTACTTGTTTTTGATTGGTGGACAAAATTGCATATTTAACATTATTGATGAAAACGATAACTTAATTCACAGACCAATTATAAATAAAATAAAGTGACGTACACATGATTTCAACTGTAACGAAAGAAGCAACTACTTTATGGTCAATAACTACAGTAGTAAAATATAATCAAAGGTTGAGGTACAAATATATAAATCGAACGATTTCAAATTTAAAAAAATTAGGGAGTGAATATTTAAGAATTCAAAACATGCGTGACATTCCAGAATATAGAACCGGAATTGATAAAAATTAATGCCCGTAACAATGGAAATAAATGACAAATACCTTCTCCCCATGCAAGATTCATCTATTCTCCAAAAGATAAACTAGAATAAAGCCAAGCTGGATGATAAATTATTTTCAAAATTTATCTCAGTACGTACATTATTAATGCTTCGATTAGCATAAACTAAGCTAAAAAAAGAAAAGTTAGCAATGAATGTTCTACAGCATGCGATTATAATAAAAATGCTGGACATTTCAATCCGTGTGGGCGAGACCAGACGCATTATTTTAAAAGTGGACAACCTTATAATAGAAAGATTTTAAAAGAAAATTGCTTGTAGAGTCCGGGAGAAAAATCTTGGAAAGCAGACACATTATTTACGTACCAGACCATAAAATGGTTCCTTACACATTTTTTTGGAACGTACACATTTACTTCTTTTATCAAAAAAAGTATTTCTCCAAACTTATTCTGATTCTTAGTATGGGATGTTTTTACAAAATATTTGTTTGTCACTCACTGTTAAAAAATGAGTTTGAATTGTAAAGTGATTTTTTTCTTCTTTGTGCAACATTTCTTTTATCAAAAGATATTTTAGTCGTAAAGAATATTTTATTTTACTTGCGAAATATTTTACTTGTAACCAGAATTTATAATCGAAAATAACAGTTATGTAACAAGAAAAATTCTTATTTAGTACGGATAATCCATGATTTGTATAACTTCATTCTTCATTAAAGATTTAAAATATATATATACATTAGACCTTTTTATACAATAGGCGCTTGATTCCCTTTTAAAGTAAGAATTGGTAAAATAGAAAAGGAGAGTATATATATGATCTTAAAACTAATTTTTTTTTACCAAACAGCTTTTTCTCTCTAAGAAGTATCATTATGAAACTTATTTAACATGCTTATAAAAGAAATGCATGCAAAATAAAATTCATATTTATAAGCAATTCTTATTATTATTTTATTAATGAAACATCTATGAAAAAATAATCTTGTATTTTTGTTTCAAATTCACATTTTTAAAAGTGTTTTTTCAATTTTTGATGAAAGAAACCATTTTAATGTTTTTCGCAAAAATTACTCAATTCCTACTATTTATCTGCTCGTTTATATAGATGGTCGCTGCACTCTTTTTTTTTTTTTTTTTTCCTTTAATTTTATGCAAGAAAGTATTCTAATTTAATCATTCAATACTTTTTATTCCTGAATTTCATCTTATTCCATTATTATATTATTCCATTCATTATTCTATACACCGAAAAAATACTATATTTAAGACTATGAATGTGCTAGGCTCAATTTTTTGATTCTCTAGTGGAGATATCTTTGACTACACAAAAAATTTATCTTTTATAATAAATTTGAAAAACACAAATTTTCAGCATTTCTGTAAAGTAAGCTACTTTCAAAATAATTCAATACAGATAAAATTCTCGAGTGGCACAAAATGGCGACTTGTTTAATAGAATTATAACAAGGGTGCCTCGAAAAGAGAATTCCATGACAATTGCAAGGTGTGGTATTGCAGGGTAGGTTACATGCAGCCCAGGAGAGGTAAAGACGTCATGCAATATGCATGAGAGCCCGTGAACTATCCTCCTTCTCCGTTTACTAATCATATAGAAGGGTCAAAGGAGCGGGAGACATCATTTATTACTCACCTAAGTACTACGCCTGGCTAAACAGACTATCGCCAAATGTCAGCTGGAGTAGGCGACTTTTGTTGCTTATTTCCTCTCTCTGAGCCGCTAACTTGTTAATTGAAAAGCGCCAAAACGCGGTAGCAGATTTCGATTCTGATTTATAACAAACACGAGGTTAGAGATTTAGAATTGGCGAAACTTTGGCGAATATAGAACATAGGAATTCTGTGATCAATAGAAATGAGTTTCAGTTCAAATCATGAAAATCCCACACATGCAGCACTTTTAAATATTTTAGTGATGCCATTCCCTTATTCATTCCATTAGATTAGCTTCTAAGCAAATATATGAGGTTCACTATAACAGACATTAAGAAATTTGCTTGCGCTTATTAAAAACTGCTTATTTTTTAAATGTCTAATTTCTACAAGAAGAAAATCTATTTTACAATATATATAAATTGCAAAATCTAAATAAAAATTTTCAACTTATATCCAATAGATTGTGTTTAATATGAAGCAAAATTCATTAAGTGTGACTGTACAAATATTGTAATTGTTGCCTAAATTGCATATTATATAATAAATTAGAACTAAGCATTTTTTTAAATTAAACATTTACAATATTACCCATGCGGATATTTTGAAACAATATATTCTTTCTTAGAGAGACAACAAGACTTTCTTTGGAATGGAAGATAGTAATACAAGTTTCTTCTTTAAAGTAGAAAATGCATTAGTTAATCATCAATATCTGTACCAAAGTTTTGTAGGATTGTCTTGTTGCCATGATATTATACTACTTGTAACATGTCTCGGGTCTCATTCTAACAGTGGCATTCAAATTAATATCCTCTATAAACGTTTCAATACAATAAATTGAACATTTTCGATACTTTTAGTTTAATATTAACAATTAAAAAGTCTTTCAAATACATTAGCTTATTTTTTGAAAATGAAACAGCATTTCATGAAGTAATAAATTTAACTTTCATAAAAATATTTGGCACATTATGACTAGCTTTTGTGTTTTCTAACCATAAAAATTAGCCGCATCATTTCATTATTATTTTTAATTTCTTTATTGCAAATGTCGTATCATTTTGGAGTTTGGCAAAACATGTTGAACAAACTTCATTTCTTCAATTCCAAAACACACAATTCATGCGGAGACATAGGGTAAACTTTAAGGAGTATTCAGAAATCCGCCACAAAGAACACTATTATATATATACGTATCAATTGCATTAATATTCGTATCAATTGCATTCATTGTATATTTTGAATACAAAATATCTTATTGCTTAATTTGGAAGAATCTGAAGAAATTCAAAATAGCCTCGCATTGGTTCCAATGATTAAAACTGATACCTTTGATTTGTTAATTGATACCTTTTGATTTGTTGAAACCTTTTGTTTATTAGTTGGTTTGATACTCCAGGGTTACTTTTTGCATGATACAGACTTGAGCCTATTCCTTTAAGAAAATTCCAAACATTTATGAGAGAAACTCTTTCAAAAAATCTACATCATAAATAGAAGTTGAATAAAAAAATTTTCTAAAATACTGAATAACTAATTTTAAGAGAAATATTTCATGAGATAATCGCCTCAACTCATGTCAGAATGTGTTTTGATGTGACTAAAACAAGAAACAATTAGATGGAATAGAAATCGATGTTATATTTTATATGAATGGAACATATGATGAAATTTAAAGAGGCGTAAAAAGATTAATTCAAAATTAAAATCACTGTGGACACAAGTTCTTAAAAGTTCTGTTCGCAAAAAGTAATTAATCAAATTTACAATGCAATTTACTTCAATGATCTCAAATAAAATCATTTTTATTTGTTATAAATGAAGATTTGAACCATGAAATTTTCAACTACCCTTAGCACCAAAAAAGAAAATGTTTTTAAGAACCTCGATCAGAGACGCCTTAAAGTATCCGATGGGCAAATGTGGAATCGCACCCACAGCAATGTATCATGGCAAAGTAATGGATCACAAAAAGAAAGAAGTCATGTATCTTTTGGACAAGAGTGAGATTCCAAACTCTTATAAACTTTCCAGAAGATAGGAAATTGCAGGGGAGTCAGCAGTAAAAGAAAGCAGTGGTACTCGAACGCCCTGACGAATAAGAATCGAGCTTTCAGAGGTGTGCGTGTGTGTGAGGTCCGATAACTGCACCTCTGTGTCCCAAGAGATGTTACCGGGAGGATAGCTCATTAAGAAAGGCCAGTTCTCGGTGATAAAAGGAAATACGGCCTCTTCACCAACGAAATCCATTTCTTTTCCTCTTTCGTCGAATACAAGAGAAACTAACTTTTTGGGACAAGATTAAGCCCCTAGAAATAAAGTTGCCATCTATCTAGGAGCGAAAAAAGTATGGTTTCGAATTAAACTGCACTTTCTTACCAAGTGAAACCGGAGATGTTATATCAATACGAGTAAAAAACGTTGTGTTATATAAAATTATAGTAAAATTTATACAAATGTGACAGAATTCAAGTCGAAAACATTCAGTATTTAGAAATATTATTTAATCATAATTGACAATGAATGATTTCATTACCCTGGTGATCTTCAATTCCGGTTTATTTTTTCGTGCATAATATGCAAACCGTCACATTAGTATCTTAACACGTTGAATAAAAATTATCATATCACAAAATATGCTGCAAAACGGCAGCACCCAATAATATAACAGGTAATTACTAGCAAATTAGTAGTTACCTGTTATATTATTGGGCGATACAAACGTGGTAGAATTTAAGTCGAAAACATTCAGTATTTAGAAATACCAATAATATAACAATTTAGAAATATCAATAACATTTTTATTCAAATGTTAAGATAATTATTACCTTAACACATTTGAATAAAAAATTATATTATAAAATATGATGTAAAACTGTATCGCCAATAATATAACAGGTAACTACTAACTAGTAAGCGAACTGGTCCTCGCGAATAACTGCTTTAACCTAAAAGAATCGTTTCGGTTAAACCAGTATTAGTAAACGTCAGCCAACTTGTACTAGTTTAATAGAAATGATTTGTTTTGAAAATATCTTTTTAGTAAGTTTATAAAAGAGGAGTGGATTTAGAGTAATCAAATAATATTATGTTGAATAGTTCCATTAGACTGATGTATACATTAAATATCCAAAACAAACGAATGTATAATTACATAAATGGAAAATCGCTTAGTAATTGCATCTCTATAGAGATAATTTAAGGATAATTTGTATTGCTTAAGAGATTCAACGTCAAGTATTTCTCCATCCATACCCTACATCCTTCCCTTCCAATTAATATCTTCCGTTAATAGCTGACAACGAGGAATTTTTTTTTATTCAGAATTAATCATTTAATCTCAAAGGAACTTTACCTTTTATCTACTTAAAGGAAATTTAAAATTTAAGAAATTTAAATAAATTACATTTAAAAATGGCTAAAATTATTGTCGTTACCTTTAAAATGCTAACAAAATTTTTATACCGATTTCGCTTCATATTGACTGTGAGATTAATTTTTATTCCTTTGTTAATGTAGGACCAGTAGTTTTCTTTTTAATAAATGAAAATGATTTTTTAATCAGATTTAACTCAGCAAGAGTTACTTGACCATAACTTCGTTTCTGAAGTCTAACAAAATTTTCATTCCCAATATTCTACAATTCATTCAATATAAATAATATGCATGGCAATAGCATTGTCTGGGTAATACAGACACAAGTTTTTGAAGTGACAGATTACTTTCTCCTATTTATTTTTTAATGACATGTCATTTTTATTTACATTTCCTCATAACGACAAAATTGAAAATATACCGATGAACCATGAAAACATATCCTTGTGAAAATCATTTTAATAGTGCAGATGTCATTTTCTTTGAAGTCTTTTTTCTAAGTAACGTGTTATTTTCAGTCAGTACGACGAATGATTGAATTTCGTGATAACAGAACATATTCTGAAGGCAATGTAATTACCTATTTTTATGTTTTCAAAGCTTTATGATATGAATACGTTATGCTACGACTTGACAATGAAGAAATTTATACAAGATCCTCAGTAAAGGATTTACAGGTAAAGGCATCTAAGGTCAGTAAAGACATGTGCAAAAAAGAATCGAATATAGGAATTATATCAAAAAGAACAATTTACTTTCAGTATATCAAATGTCTTGCTGATAATGAAATACAACATATATATATGGTTTCTACCTAGCGAATATATACCAATATATTTCTCGCGATAATATTGTTCACAATGTTACGCGACAAAATATTTTAACTGATTCAAATGTTATTTGTCTTACACTGCTTATATTGCCAATCAACCAAAAAATATTATGCATGCTAGTTTGTAAAAATAATAAAATCTTAGTAATGCAGATCAATTCAGTTAAGTGAAATTGTGAAGATTTTTCTCATGCAGAACCTTTCTTAACGGTAATTAAAAGCATATGATCTATTTTTTGACACTATTCTCGAAAATTCATCGATGCTGATGAATTTGATTGAAATTTATTCAAAGCTTTAGATATTTGTGTGTATATATTATATATAACAATTTTTCTAAGAATTTTTTAATATTCAGGAATTTGCAATATATTTGGCCAATAAAAATGCATATTTTTCCAATGAAAATAATAGCAATTATAGCAAAAGTGTTTGTCGTTATTTGTCATTTATGAATAGAAATATTAATAATCACAGTAATAATGCAAAACTCATGAAGGAGCACAACTTAAATATTTTAATTTTCTTTTAGATTATGCAAATAAATAAAAAGGTGTCAAAAATTATAGTTGTTCGCCAAGATCCAAATAAGAATCTTATTAAAAAGAAAAATATATTGCTTCACAGTTTATAAAATTTATATAAAATACAGTAAAATATACTTAAATATAGAAGTTATATATAACATATTCTTTTAATAGTATTTGGCACACGAGGGCTAGTTAAATCAGGATTTTACAGTGGATTCGAAACCATTGCATACAATCAAGCTCAAACTAGGTTTCGAATTCATGATTAGCTGAACCGAAGGTTATAGTGTTAACCCTTCATCTAACAGTTCAGCGTATTTTTATACGATAAAATAAACATAATCGAATGAAAAATAGAAATCTAATTTAAAAAACAAGAAATTATTAAAAACAGTTTGGTATTCCATTAATGTTTGATTTCATTTTTTGTGATTATGCAGTATATTATACTATACAAATAAATACAATATGGAAATTATATAAAAAAATTACAAAATTTTACTACTTTCTTATTGATTTCATGGCTTTTTTCAGCAAATCATATATTATTAAATAATTAATATGTTATTACTATATTTTTAATGTGTTTAGAAATGTTTCAAATAATTTGAGAAAGATACGAGATAAATATTAAAATAACCCAGAACTTACATTAAGCAAATGAAGTTGGCAGTACATTTTAAAAAATACTTCGTTACAGATTAATTTATTAAACTAAACGCACTATAATTCGCTAAACAGTATACCAAAATATTAATTATGCAATATTTTGTTGCAATCACAGTTGTAATAAAATAATGAAAGAAAATTAAAGGATCAATGTTATTAAGAAAAATAGTGATTAGCAACTTTTAAAAAAAACCCTTAATAGAATTTCAAATAATTTGTAAATGTATGCAAAGGGAAACTTCTCAGAATTATATATTTGAAAATAAATCAACAAATAACTAAACTGCCGCATACTAGACAGAAAAAAATATGCTTAAGTTTATATACTCTTAATTTAATTAGCTTTCTTTATAAAGCTAAATCGTCGCAAAATTTTCAATCGACATCGCAAAGAGTAAACCAGACCCAAAAACAAAAATACAAAATAAATTCGCTGCCCAAAAAATTACGTATAGTCATGTACAACGAACTCAAGCTTCGAAAAACTTAAAAAGCAGCAAAGTAGGCATTCTTTAAAACAGAAGCAGACTAAGAAAGTTGTTTTTCCTCAGCAAACGATAAAAATAAGAAACCAAACGATAAGTAAACTCGCGCTCACGAGTTTTATTAATATTTATATTTCGCATTCTTATCAAACGGTGGATCTACCGCTCTTCTTTACGAAGGCGTTTTATTTGTTTTTTTTTTGAGGGTTCTTTTAAAATAAGGCTGATAATTGTATTTTCGCTTTTTGTAACCCCATACCGCCTCAGGTTATCTCTTGAATTCCGACCCCTTCTCTCATTCCACCCGCACTTATAAGGCAAGTTACGAGTAGAAGCAGCAAGAATTTAGTATTTCTACCCCCTTTGAATTTAGTGATTTTTCATTTTTCTTTAGTCGTCTGCTGTCTCGGTGCATAAAATAAATTTTTGTAACCCCTGCAGAATATGTAAATATTGGAGTTGATTGGCCTTTGTTTCGAAATGTATCGCTTTTATTCGGCGATCTCGAACGGCAAATTTTTTGCCTGGAAACTTGCGATAGTAAAAAAATTATTGACTAATTTTCCCCCCTTCCAGATGAAGGAAAATCGCCGTTTTAGTCTCAGACTTAAATGAAAAACATTTAAATTTTTTTAAGATATGTTTTTCAATATTATAAATTTGGAAATGTTTAATAAATTTTGTAGTACAAGTGATAAAATTCTTTCAATCAAAATAACATATAAACACATGATTTTATTTTTGAATTTCCATAGCTTTTTAAAACTTAAAATTTATAGCCATTAATGGTTTTATTGCCAATGCTGCAAAATATTTTTCAGAAATTTTTTTTTTTAACGAAACTCAATTTAAAATTAATTTTTGTAAGAATACATTCCAAAAATTGCGATCAACTAATTATTAAGATGGTCATCGGGCATCAAAACCAAATTTATTGAAAAGATTAACACAACTATATCTATAGTCTTACCATAATTACTAAATAAAAGAAATATAATACAATAAATGCATTATTCATATATTGTTCCTGATGATCCATTAGCCTTCAAATTATAAAAAATATTTTTAACTAGTACTGAAAATGTTAAATTATCTAAATTATTAACAATTCCTTGCGAATAATAGTTGTAATAATGAATGAAGAGGAATATAAAATTCGTATACTTACAATTAAAAGGAATAGTACAATGAGGTACATACAACTGTAATACTTAATAACTTATTAATTTAATCATGTCAAATAATGCATATTCAAATCTACAAATAAATTTGTTTCGATAATAAAATGCAACAATGTAAATTGGGTAGAATATTTTTTACTAACTAAAGACTGTCGAATCTAATTCACAAAAATAGAAAAATAAATATATCAATTACTTTCACTTATAATATTTACTAGATGGATAGTCTGTCTTTTTTTCATGTTTCATTGCAAAGTCTATAAAATGTATTTAATCTTTAATTGTCAGTTTTTGCCGTTAAAATGCTAATTTCGGTTAAGTTAGAACTAGCTTTAATTTGATATATTCAGATTCTAAGATAATTGAAATCAGAAGTTGATCAATGTTTTTACTTTTCTAGAGTATACTTATATATAATAAACTTTGAGTAGACTACAAATTTTTTTTAAAATCTATTTAACATAAATAAATGATTATGCGTTTTTACTAACAAAGTATAGACGAGATCTGAACACAAAAGTATGTTGTTTTGTAATACAAGTCACACAAGTATTATTATATTGATTAAATAATCTCATTTTAACTGAATTTCTTTCATCAAAAGAAGTTTATATGTGCAAAATACATTATTTAAATGTAAAAAATACCATAGACGCTAAGTAGCTCCCTTTATCAAATACAATAATATAATTTTTTTTATGAAATCTAAAGGTTTTAAACTGTTCCTGATAATTTTAATTTGCTTCAAAGCAAAAATAATTTCAGAACATCTATATTACACAACCATATAATATAAAACATAATGCAAGCTATGTTGTACACAATTCAACAAATGTGATTAATACAATAGACATAATGTTACATAGACATACATAGACATTATATTAATTAATTTAAAAAATTATATAGTAATTAATATCTAAATATTGCAACATCATTTTCTATATTAAAGTTACATAAGCCAAGGTTACATTTGGCACATTCAAAATGACCTCATTTGAATAAAGATAGCATAGTTGATATTTTCTCTCTTTAATATATATATATATATATATATATATATATATATATATATATATATTCAGTATTTGTGGACATATCTGTGAATGTATTAGACATTGATATTTAAATAATAAGACTTCAACGACAATAAAAAGTTATTGCTGCTGAATTATACCCAAACAAATCACTAGGAAAACCAACAAAATTCCGCAGCAGATTTCCTTCAGTTGCCTCATTCTTTTAATGGTAAACTTGCGTTTTGAGCAAATGTAATGAGAAAAATCACAAAACTTCATGGTATGTTAAAATGAAATACTTTTTTGACAGTATCAATCCAGATTTATTGTACCACATCGCTTGCCGTAAGGCCTTATCATCGATTATACTGCAGATATCGCAATCAATTAATGAGTAATGCGAGCGCAAAAAAATAAAAAGAAAAAAAATCCATGTAAGCATTGCAATTGAGTCTAACGCCCCGCCGCATGTCAGAAAGACAGACAAACAGACCGTCTACCCTACAGACAGGCCAAGGACGCTTGAGAAAACCTTCCCCCACCGTCTTCGCTCACCCACTTTTACAAGGTGGACGGACAGTTCAGCTGTTGTTACTTATTATATTTGATTTTCGTCCGTCTCTCAACCTGTTTTACCTGCGCGCGGAGATCTTTCAAGCATCGGTGGAAGATGACGCGATAGCTTTTTTTTTTTTTTTTTTACCGTCTTCACTTTTTCACGTCTCTTTAAAGAGAAATAATACGAATTCAGGTTCATGGGTCAAGTTTTTCAACCTCTGCTCGTCCCCATGAACAATCCTCAATTGCTTGCCTTCTTAAAGAAGGGCATTGGACCTACCGAATATAGACATCTAATGCGTCATTTGGAATCAAAAAAATGTTCAGTTTAAGTTGGCTTAAATTGTTTCAAAGTGTCTTATTATCTGAGGTACTGCGTGTATGTTACAAATGCATATTACTTCCAAATACGTATGAAGCGAAATTTTAAACATTTTGTTTTGTACCACAAATTTTCATGTAAAACAGGTACTTATTATAATAATAGTTTTAAATAAATCAATATATATATATATATATATATATATATATATATATATATATATATATATATATATATATATAACTGATATTTAAATCAAATTGCTGTTTGATACATCAAACTGATATTTTTATATTAAAATATACATATTTAAATTATGACTGTAGGCAACTTTAAGCCCTTTTTAATTTATGACTGATTACAGTTAAATAGTATAAAACTTTGTTTAAGTGATTTGGAATTGTTATAAAGATTCAACAGTGATCTAACTAGGTGCGATTCTTCCGTGACTCAAAAATTATTATAAAGCACAAAAGTACTGTTTGGTACTTAAATAAAATAGAATTTTTTTCTCATTCAAACAGTCAAATGTAAAAAAATTACCCATACTTCGAAAAGCAAATTAACTGATAAAATTCAAAGCGATTTCCAATACTGTTTTTTATTTCTAATGGCGGGCACCCTTGAGCAAGTAAGTACATCAGCCTATTTGTCACAACGAGACCGGAAACTGCTACTCATTTTATCGTTACTCGGTGGGCACCTGTGAACCAAGTCACGGAGGTACGAGCAGCATCGCCCACGAAACACCACCACAAACCCGTTTATAGGGCGGGCCACATTCATCCATCATCTGAGGAAAGGGCAAGAAACACAGAGATAGAAAGCACATCCATGCCCAAGCCAGGATTCGAACCCAGGTCCTCTCCATCCGTAGTCAGTTACGCTAACCACAAGACAGGTTGGGGGGCACGATTTCCAATATCATTTCCATGAAGAAGTAGACTTCTAAAAGCATCCGTTTAAAAGTCGCTGTACTTAGTTAATATGTTTCAATTTATATATAATCTGCACTTTTTAATTTGTAAATAAAACTGAGTAGAAAAATAAATTACAAATGCATATATTATTTCGAATGCAAATTTATGAATATTAATTAATAAATGTTAAAAAAAATTTACTCATTTCTTTGCCAGATAAAAAAATTACCAAGCAATACAAATGCAATTTTAAGGAAATCTACAGATGGTACAATCTCAACTTTGATTACAATATTTACAGGAACATTTATTAATCTCAAAAAAAATTTTACTAATCCTTATATAACTATTTCAGTTTAATGCATTTAAAATGAAATTTGCAAAAGCTTTCATTTAGTATTTTCGCAAATCTTGAAAGTTATCTGTGAACATAATTCTGACATGATTATAAAAGGGTGTTAAATATAATAAAGAAAAACATTTTATACGAATTCCCAATTACAGAGTAAGATATTATGAAAGGGAGCGAACTAGAAACAATGGGATCCTCGGATGCAGTGACTCAATAAAAAGTCCAGGAAATAGAGAAGCAACATCAGTTGCCAAGGAAAGACGGTAAGTGCTTAGGATGCATTTGCTGCTGTCGGAAATGTCCGCCAGCTCAATTAGCTGGTAGAAACCATTCTTTGGACACTCATAAAAAGCTCTGAGGGGAGGAAGTACAGAATACCCTGGAGTCACGTTGCAAGACAACTGCTAACACGAAAAGCTATTAAGCAGTTTATTTGGCCATACGATAGAGAAGGACTGAAACACTTTCAATTCCGACGTATGATTTACCAGGGAATAAGAGATTCAACGTTAATGTCATTCTAGATAATAGAAGATAGTCTATTTGATGGGTAACTTATCTGATAAAAAGAAATCTATAACTAAATAAACAGAGGAATTGGATAAAATCACTGAATTGTTCAAAATTCCAGAATTGTACAGCTAAGATAGTATTTACTGCAATAAAATTAAAATAAGTAACTGAAACTACAAGTTTTAAGGCAAATAAAGCACATACATATTTATACAGTATATGATGAAAGAGTTT
>JAPDSC010092620.1:62168-89498 GCA_026290005.1 Latrodectus geometricus | reverse complement strand
CAATTATTAACATAAGAAGTTATTGCCGTGAGTAATTTATTTAAAATATTTGGCATTTTAAATGATATCGAAAATAATCACATTAAATTATACGGATTTCTTCAAATTTGCTTAAACATATCGCCGAGAATTTTCAAGATGAATTAATCATTTTAGAACGTAAACGTAAATTATTTTTTTATTTTTGCACCTTACAAAGGTTATCTTGTTATCTTAAAAGATTTACCCCCTATAATAGTATGTCGGTAAAATGTGAAAAAATACGATTAAATTTAACTTGTTATAAATCGCTGCAAAATTAGAGCGAAAGGTTTTTTATTTTATAAAATTCATAAAATAGGAAATTTAAAGACTTCGTTGGGCATTGTGTTACACAAATGAGTTGAATATCCTTTAAGAAATACCATACAGAAATACTGTTAAGATGTTATCTAATTAGTTTTGAAAACAATACTTCCAAGTACAAAATAGTAAAAATAATAATTTAAACGAAAAAAAAAAAAAAATGCATACACTAATTTCATAAAATTATTTTAAACATTTTTATCGATAACATGAATAATTATGATCTCGTGTGTTATTTGTTATTTAAAACGACTATAATAAAAACAAATATGAAGATTTGCAATGTATCCCAAAATTATAAGACCAAACATTTATTTTAATGGTATACAACATACAAATGAATAACTTTAAGACAAAAGCAACTGAAATACGTTACATATTCTTCAATAAATTATTAAGTTTTACAAAGCAATTTTTTAAAATCTCAGTGATTTATAAATGTAAGGCTGTTTTTGCATTTTAAACAGTTTAAGCTTACAAAATAAGTCTGTAAATAGTAACTTTACATTTCAAAAAAAGTTCAGATAATATATGGAAAATTCAAATTAAATTAGTCTGTTTTTATGATATTGTGGGGAACCAAATTACCGGAACTTTCATAAAAGTTTGGATTCATAAAAGTTTCAAAACTTTCATCAAAGGGAACGGAAACGGTTAAGAAAGATCAATAACCGCGTTTTAAAACTGCTGTTCATAATATTTAAAGTCAATGATTTCTGTGGAAGATTTAAGAGATTTGAAAGAAAAAGTAAATTAGTAATTCGAAACAATAGACAAATTTTCACGATAGAAATTAACAAAACATATATACAAGAAAATAACAGACAAATTCTTATAGTAATATGGTTCACTCGAATATGAAATTCAAAAGTTTCTCTTCACTTATCAAAAGACTTAAAACATAAGTACTGAATTAAATTGTCTAAAGTGATTATGACTTGGACGATATATTGCAAGAAATATTTTTTCCGATGAAAAAAATGCGTTTAGATGACTCTGACAGTAATATTATTGCATTATTTGGAAACGGCAGTTCAAAATTTTTTTCAAAGAACAGTTCGAAGTAATAGAGGTAGGTTTGTAATGGTGTGGGGAGCTTTTCCATGCCATGGGAAATGTGAGCAGCAAATTCTCGAAAAAATACTGAATTGTTGTAAGTCACAGTTTAACTTAAGCTTTACATCTTTTGAATTTTAAAATTGGAAATTTCAACAAGATAATGTACCATGCTATGTGTTCAGATAAATTAAAAATTGATTTCAGGAAGGTCTAAAACTGGTTATTCACAGCTCATTAAAAGAATTGGGGGGGGGGTCATTTGACTTGTCAGTGGTATGCAGATTGCCAACATGATTTTGTGTAAGAATTAAAAAGTAACTATCGTGAACAAATGAGGGAAAAAAACATTTTACTAGCAAAACTGATTAATTGAATGAAAAATCATGACTCTGAAATTATCTAGGTAAAGGAAAAAAATTGTAAGAAATTAGTTTTGTAAACTTATAATTTAAAAAAAATCTGAAAACATTGATAAAATATTTATCTTTAAATAATTTTAAAATAATATGTATATAATTTATATTTCATTTATACCTGTATTATTAAAAAATTTATATTTATCACAAAAATAACAATGGTTTTACATAACGCACTGTAAGTAAAATTTATGGACATTTTGTATAAATTCTATTAAAGTAAGGAATTTTTTTATGGAAAACAAACAGCATAAACGCATTTCGAGTATTTGACAAAAACAAAAATTATAAAAGATATTTTACAATCCAAAGAGGAAGAACATAAAGATTTGATTTAAAATTTCTTGCAGAGTTCTGACAGTAAATCACTTAGATTTAAACATATCAAAATAAATACTCAGCTTACAAACTATCATTTGTAAGGGAATTAATTTATCGTCTTTAAATTCCTTCACTTCAAGAGAAATAACCTCAATTGAAACTGACGTAACAGATTAACCTTCCGACATTGGTGACTGAAATACGACCGCGTACAGAGAAACGGCCTGGACCCGGAAATCCCTTCCATCCAACCCTCTTCGACCATTTTGCTTGCCCACCGGACTGTGCACTATCAATGTCCGGCGTTTCGCCATCAATTTCTCGTGAATTCGGACACATTCTCATTTGACCATGCCTGCAGGAAACGGCGATCTGGAATTTAAACTGGCGAGGGGGAATCTTCGATAATTACCGACTGCGAATCCAAATATTCAAATTTCAAACCTTCCGGAGTACACCGGAGGATAGGAGTGAGCACTGGCGTGAGCTGTGGTGCTGAGTTGACAGTGGTTAATATATTGACCATTGCCTGAGCCCTTCTGACAGTCGCTACCTTACAGAATGCAACAGAATCCTGGATGATAAAGCGGCAGTGAGGCAAATAGGAAAATTTAAATCCAATTGTGCAGATCCAATTCTGAAATTCCAAGTTAGATAACAATTGCATTTCGCCAATTAACTGATATTAAGAAATCAATAAAATAGGACACTGGCATATTGTATGAATGCTTATGTCCTTCGCTTATCAGTTTTTAATTGACTTTTATATGGTTGAGTTACTTAAATAGAATAAATTTATGGAACGCGATATTGAAATATGTACCAAGATTTGTTAAAGGTAGACATGGCTTAACTTATCATACATATATATACACACGTTATTTGTATTTCCAATTATATAGAATATTTCATGTCAAGCAAATGCAAGCCAATTATATTAATTTGCAATTACATTAATAGTTGGTAAAGTATTGCTCAATATAGCCCTTAAATATGCCTATAATAAGAATAAAAATTCTACAAGTCCTAAAATAGCTGAAACAAAATATAGTTACATGTGTAAATATAACATACTTATATGGGTATACTTAAAATATGTTATTCAACTTCATATTTTCAGAAATAAATTTGCGAACACATATTTCATTTATGACTAGAAACTGAAATTCTACTGTAGAATTCAAGCTAAAACAAACCATATTTGAAAACTAAAATTTGTCCCTAATCTATAAATCAGGAAAAAGAAATATAGCTTCTAAGAATTAGATTTAAAATTTTTATATACCATGCCTCCAAATCTGATTAATTAAATGAATCTGATAAGAGTGAGTTTATCAATAAATGCTTTTCCAAATGAACAATTTTATAAGATTTTGAACAATTGAATAAAACCAATATGGTCATTGTAGTCATCGAAACGCAAAAGATATTTAAATTGTGCATTGTCACGGCAAAAAACATTTAAATCGTCTTTGCTGATTCAAACTAATCATAATGTGGATGTTATGATTTATTACTGCTTGCATAAACAAATATTAATATTTAATGTGCTTTACATGCTACATGAAATAAATTTATCTTTGCTTAATGATTAATAAGTATTTTTAATAGCGGTATCAAGAGAGACAAATCTCCAATAATACATAAAATAACCAATCCCACTAAGATATTGGCCAAAGTTTTCTTTCCAACTGCTCACTGAAGCTAATCCCACAGACAAATTTACTTGTTTTTGATTGGTGGGCAAAAATGTACATTCAACATTATTGGTGAAAACGATTATTTGCTTAATTCACAGACCAATTATAAGTAAAATAAAGTGACGTACACATGATCTCAAATGTAACGAAAGAAACAACCACTTTATGGTTAAAAAAAAATACGCTTATTACATTTAAGTATAACCAAAGTGAGATACTTATTGTTATACATACTAAGAAACAATTGCTTATTTTGTATATCTAACGTTTGTTTTCTTTGGCAAAAATAAATTTTTATCATCAGTATGGCAACTTCAAAATATTTACGATATTAACAGCTCTTCCATCTACTCTTGTAAAGAAAGCTAAAATTAACTCTCGTTAATTTCAAGTGAAGGAAATCTTGACAAGGCCAAGTTAATTCGTTATCTTAAAGTAACTCTAATTTTTTATTAACCCAGCTGTTCATGATTTAAGTAAATAAAAAAAAAACTAAAGCACTGAAAATTTAGTTCTATACTCTCCAGCGAGTTAATTTAGCACGTTTAAAGTTTTTAATTGCTTAGAACATTGAAATAGACAAAGAAGATTAATTGGCTAAATTATTCACGGATAGCAAACTACGAAATTTTTACGAGAATTTCCCCATTAAAACATTTTTTTTAATAATTTTTTTTAGATTCTCTTGAGTGCATGGAAGTAGTTGTGTGATGTACTACTAACTCAATATACACTATACATGAAGCTTTCTGAAATAAAGTAATTTATGTCCTGGAGTAGTCCTAAAATCTTATTCACTAATTTATTCGCTAGATTAAATATTTCTGTTCTTGTTTTGATTAGGAAAAAAAAAAGTTTTAAATCCACTACCATCTTCCCGCAAGGAAATATCTAGTTCTAAAAAATTAAATGCAATAAAATAATTAAAAATATAATTAAATTTTTTTTTAACGATCTTCCTAAGTTAGTTCTGAAAAGGGAGAAAAACTCACAAACCGAAATTAATGAGGAAGAAGCGTCGTGTTTGTTGTTTCGCACAATGGCGAATACAACGCCTTTTGAAGATAAGAGGAAAATGTCAGAGGACTACTAATTAATTGAAAGAAATTGTTGAATAATTATCAATTCTAAGAGAGATTATTATTTTTTACAAAACTGAGATTAAAAAATAATCAAATTTATAAGAATTTATTCATTTTTAATGAATGCTCGCAAATACTTCTCATCGATTTTAATTATCCAGTAACGAAAAAAAAAAAAAAATTATTTCGCAAAATCGCAATTATGAATTTTTGTTTAATTTATATAAAATGCACAATAAAGTTTAGGAAAATAAAATAAAATTTGTAATACCTTAATGTACACAAGCGTTATAAAAAGCAAAATAAATAGGATAACAAATATTCTGTTCACTATCACATTAAATATCAAAATATTTAAATATGATTAATCCCAATTTACTTAAAATATTCATAAATCAGTTTTCCCAAAATATTACACAACAGACGACTATAAAAATTGTTACATTACAAGTAATAAATTTATAAGCAATTTTATTTATAATCATTTCAATTTATAAGCAAGCTATTTACATACATGTCAAACAAAAAAATTCAAACTTTTCTTGCAATAAATGTTTTGCTAAAAAATCTTGAAAGATACTAAATATTTTATTAATTATACGAAAATATTTTTATAGTTTTAAATAAATACCCAAAGTAATGAAAATAAATATTCTAAAACAAATACTTTTTCATTAATTCACAAAATGTCTCCACACATTTGATTTTTATAATTAACGACAATTTTTTACGAGTGAGAATTTTTTTTTTAAATATGAAAGCAAGAATACGCATTAAATGTTACGTTTAAATATTTAATAGTTATTTTATGATAAAAAATTAAAAATATTTTAATTAGATTTAAGTTTTTTCTAGATAAATTTCTTACATTCCTGAATTTTTTTTTTCGGCAACTTATGAAAAAAAGCAAAGAACTTTTTTTCACAAAATATATTCAGACTTAAAAAATATTGAAGAAGTTTAAAATAAAAACATTCTGAGTACTTAAAACTCAAAAATTATGCTACAGACTTAGTTACAAGAAAGTTTTTCTCGAACTTTTAAAAGAAATTTGTTGGAGTAAAAATCAAAAGACTGCATTAACCAAATTCCTTCACTTCAAAGAATTCCTACTTTTGCACTTTGATCTTTAAATCTTTTGATCGAATTTCGGTTGAATGAATCTGTTTTGAAAAGAAAATGTCTTTGAATCTATGTATATAATCCGAGACACTTAACATAATGTTAAAGAATGGTTAAAGAATGTTAATGAAACTTGACTGCAGAAAGATACATTAGGAGTTTAAAGTAATTTAGTTTAATATATTCGATAAAAACTTTCTTAAGCTCTGCACATTTACTGAGAAGCCTGCATGCATATCATTTATTTGGGATAGCAATTTTAAAAAAAATTATTACATAAAATTAATAGAAAAAACAAGTTTTATCATTTGAGTAGTAATTTATAATATATTAATATTTGTTTATAAGGACTCCTTTTTTATTAACTCGTAAAAAAAAAAATTTTATTTTTCGCCTGTTTATAATATTTTGACATTAGTCCAAATATTATAAACAGGCGAAAAACTATCAGAATTTAGTTAATTATTATAGAAAGAAATTAATGAGGTCAATATTTAAAAACATTCTTTAAAAATATTTAAAATAAATTTTCAATACATATAAAAATAGCTTGGAAAAATAGATATTTAAAAATTGTAAATAATTATCCAACAAGTTTTGAAAGACGTTTAAAAAATTGTAACGAAATTTTTAAAAGTCTTTAAAAACTCATTTTCATGCTTTTTTTTTTTTTTTTCACCAATTTTTTCATTTTTTATGATTAAAAAATTTAGATTGACGCTTTTAGTGAAGAATTGAGAATTTTTCTAATTCTAGAACTAATTGCATGACTGCTAATGTTGAAAGGATTGAACACGTCGTGGAATATATAATTGACATTGTAACCATAATGCACATGTTAACCTAAGCTTGAGATGTTGCAGAAAAAATCGATAGCCAGAGCATTTCGAGCAGACTTTTTTTAAACCCGTTATTATGAAAAGAAAGACGAAAACATTAACTTGAAGTGAAGTTTAGTTATTCCTCTAATAACTTAAGCAATAATCATTGTTGTCTAAAAATCTGTTTCCGGAGTTTTTGAATATGGACTCAAGCAATTTGTATTAAGTATCTGATATAATTACATGACTAAGAACATAATGAATGAGATGAAATAGAAATTTAAGATAGCAAACAAGTATTTTTATTGCCACGATAGTCTTCAAAACACAAGCAGATAAATAGCTAACAAAATTGACATACATTCTTCTGAAGAAAACAGAAAAATGCTTTCTTATATGGAAAAATATTTTTTCAGTTTCAAAATTACATTTTAAAACAAGTAATCAATCACTTTGCCATATTTTTCATCAATTAAATAAAAACAAGAATTGTTTTTAAGAATGTATTTTATTTTACACGTTTCCTTCATAGAGTATACTAAAAAAATTTTCTTAACACTTTATAAAGAGCAGTTAGGTAAAAGAAAAATTAGCTTTACTATCTAACACTTATCTTTCTATATTACGAACTTTCGATTTTAAGAACTGATTTACAGATTTTTCGAGTTTATTAAAGTGGAGAAATTTTCTGTATTTCAATTTACAGAAATTCTTCCTTGTAACGATTGTTTGCAAAAAACATTTAAAGCTATGTAAAATACAATAACGATATTTTAAGTTTTCCACTCCAATGTAATCTTACAAATTTTCTTGCAAAGTATAGTTTTCTTGAGCAAATTTCCACTTTACCCTTTCATCTGTCTTTAAAAAGTTCGCTACATGGCAAAATAAATTTACAAAATGGAAAAAAATTCAAATATTTTATATTTCTATATAATTTAGGTTTTAATATTGACTTTTAAAATAATGCAATTTATATATAGAGAAAATGGAGGAAAATTTTTTAGTTTCATTACAAAGAATACTTGAAATTTTTCATTCATTCATTCATTAAATAAAGATTTTACAAGGGAAAACCCGATTTTACCATAATTAAATAAACACTTAATTATCTTAACACTATTAACTATACGAGTGAGTATTTAAATGTAATTTTAGTGAAGTTAAATGTTTAAATCTGACGTAAGTTTTGTTGAAAATGAAGATAAGGAATAGAAAAATTGAAATATGATTAAGTTATTTTTTTTCTTTGCTTTCTCCAATTTATTATCCATTTTAACTATGAAATTATTTTGGTAAAACAATTTGTTTTAGGAGTACAAGCACCTCTTATTGGTTATTATATATCTTATCACGCTAATCAAAATTAAATACAGAGAACTGGCTCAAATGCCAATTTCAGCTGTAGAAATTATTAGTGAAATTGTTTCTATCTCATTATTTAAATATATTTATACATATTTACAAATTGATAAACCAAATGTTTATTTATCATAGGAATATTTCAGCCTTTTATAGAAATATTAACTGACGTATAAAATCCATGCATATATTTCAAATGTCAATAAAACATTTATCAGCTTTAAATCAGCATTACTGATTCAAAAGTATTCATATCAAATCTAACTTTGAGAACAAACCACATACGAGATGTGCGTGATATGAATACTCAAAATTTTCAGTGTTGACATATAGTGTACTGCATACATTAATCAAATAAACTTAAATAATTATACTTTTTTTTTGCTTATTATACTTTTTTTTACTACGGAGTCGGTTTCTTTTCACATGTTATTTTCCAAATCTTGCAAGGATCATTTTTACTATAAATTTAAACTTTTTTAAACAATTTTTTTTTTGTTGGTATCTCGCACATTTACCTCTTTTCTCGATTACCTCTACTCTAAATTATTTATCATTCAACTGCTTTTTTTTTTTTTTTTTTTTTTTTTTTTTTTGCAAAAGGGAGCTACTAGTTTAAAGTTGAAATCACCAATTGTTGAACCTCCAAATTCACATAATTGTTAACCATAATATATATTAATTACATATATTAACACATACATGCTAACCATTTACGGGAGAATTTGGGGTATCCAATTACGGATAACGATATCTAGTGATAATAAATGTATCATTGGGTTTGTCGATCGCACAATGGTCATTTTTTGCGTACAAGGCCTAATCAAACCGGGACCCAGTTCAAGAAAGGAATTTCAAACTACTAAAAACATTAAACCTCGGAGAGGGATTCGAGTCCACGAGCTATCGAACCAAAAGAAAGAGTGGCAATCGTTCTTTCAGTTCAGTGTAATCAGTCTAATATGCTCGTTTATTAAAATTTATAGATATTAAGATCAAACGAAAGCCAGAGATATTTCCAATGTTGTTTACTGGTTATTTGAATTGAACGAAAACAATAGTTTGAGATGTAATTTAATGAGACTACACTTAAAGATAGATCACTTCATAATGAAAATTCCATTGATTTTCCTGTCAAGTATTATACATATAGAATTCTATTGCACTGTCAAAATTAAGGAAAAATGCTACTGCTTTTCTAACAATGACACTAAATAAACTAAGGTTCAACCGATATTGATTTCACAAAAAAGTATTGAAGATCAGTAAAATAAACAAAAACGAAGCTTTCTTTTTTTATCCATGTTGTCACTTTCACTGTTCCCGAGACGTGCCCCTCGGATTGTTTCAGCTTAGATAAAGGAAACAAGGCATCGCTCCGACTCTCCCCCTATCCAAAAATGTCGCACACGTGACTTTCGAGCAATTTTCCTTATTTTTCTCACGTGCGGATTTTCTAGAAATGTAAAATAAATAAATAAAAACATCGTAGGAGCGTGACTCTAGGAGAAGTACAGCGGAACTTCCTTCAGATGATGCGCAATCCGGGAATCTTGGATTTCAGACTTTTGATTCACTTCATATTGCGATTGCACGATTCATGAAAATTGTTTTTTTCACTTATTGATTCATTTATTTAGGAGTCGGTTTCTTGTACTTACCGTCATAATATAAAAACAAATCTAGATACGTTTTAAATATTGTTAGGAAAGTATAATATTGATAAATATCCATAGCTTTAATTGGATTTTAAATCAAATTTTTTCGAAGTAAATTTTAAATCTTTATTACAATGTTAACACCACTGACTCTTTATATAAGCTAAAGCTTAAAAACAATATATCTTAAATCACGATTATTGTTAAACGCAAACAATATCAGTAAAACCTGTTGATTAATCTTGAATGAAAAATCTAGAATTCATTCAAATGAAAATTTAATTTATTAAACTTTCACAAAATTAATAAAAACATTTCGTAAGATTTAAATTAAGAAATAATTGCTTATCTCAATAATAATTCATTCTTTCTTAATAATGAAAAAGTTGCTTTGGGTATAGAATTTTAATTTTTAGTAAATTTAATTTCAAAACTTCTCATACGAATTTAAGTATTGGAGTAACTTCGCAATAATCTATAATCACTTAGAAACTCATCATATAATACTTCTAACATTAAGTATTATGATATTATAAACTGGAAAATAGTACCAAATTAATATTTACAAATATTTATCAACTTTTACAAATTAGAAATTAATCTGAAACGGTACGGATCTAGAGAAAGTACCGCGGAATTTTATGGTATATGAAACCATAATCCATCAAAAGTTGTAGAGCTGGTAGATTCTGAAACAGTATACAAAACAAATGAAGCTTAACAAGTTCAAAAATATACAAATTTTTCCAAATAACAAAAATCTTCACTCGTATTGAATCTTAGGTTTGGTTTTGTTTATCATTCCATTAGGATTTTTTGTAATTGAGGTATACTTCGATCACTTGAAAGTTTAAAGGGAATTTCTAATTACAATATCGAAGAGACAAGAGTCTAACGCCTGAACTGAATGATGATTCAGTAGTCAATTGATCATTTTAACATTAAAATTCAATTTGTCAAAGAATGAGCTAATAGAACAAAGTTCGTTCCATCAGATCATTCATTAAGAAAATGTTTCCATCATATGTTGATTTTACTTGAAATAGCTTTAAACATTTATAATTTAAATAGATAAGCTTAAACTTATAAATACAAATTTTACCTTGTTTCTCTTGGCTTAAAAAATTTCAAATTGCTTTCTTTTAACCTGGAATGTTAGTTACAAACATTGACCCTTTATTAATTTCAAAAATACATTGATTTATTCGTTTGATAATTAATTGTATTTATAATTTATTAAAGGAAAACAAATCACTATAGCATTGAAACTTATAACATTCAAAAATTGAATTTAAAATTTTTAAAATTAATCTGACATTCGTTTCTAAAATAAAAGAGTTTATATAAAGTTTCAAAAATGATCAATATTATTTACCCATTTTTTTAACTTTAAAAGGAATTTTGATATATTAAAACGTTCCACAATCATCTAACTTTTTTATAAAATACTTTTTTAAAATATATGTAATAAATCAAAAAAGAAATTTTATCAACAGAAACACTATACAAGGAAACAATGAATTCGAAAGCATAGTAAAAATGATAATAAATGAAAAAAATATATATATGATTTTAAATAGAACAAATATGTCAAAAGTCATTTAATCGACTTTTTCTACTTCAAAATTATATTCATGAAATACAAACTATATTAAAGAGCTTTTTTAAATTAGCAATTTCAGCTTTTTCTGGTAGATCAAATATAATAACTACACTTTTGCTCTAGAAACCAAAACTAAAAATACGGATTGCAGTCAGAAATTTGTTCAGTTATTTACTCATAACCATCCTTACTAATTAATAAAATGTTTAGTAACTTTCAAAGTTTGTATAATGGCTAAAATTCAATAACGAAGTTCATATAAAGAAATTCCTTCACAATTAGGACTAGATGTATTTATACATAAAATGAAAAAACTGTTTTAGGTTTCAAAAAAAGTTCAAATACAATAAAATTAGGTTTTAAAATTTAAAATTAAGATTAGAAATATAATATCACATTCTAAATCTAAATTTAAAACAATAATTTTAACTTTTATAGTTGATTACGAATCAAAGTTTCATTATATTGAATGTATTTTTTATTACTTACCGGATTAGAGTAGGGTTGGGCGCTTAGTCGAATTCCATCTCTAATTAGCTTTTCCTTCACTAAGTTCTTTAATTGCATTTTGGGATATCGCCCCAACTCAGCTTTGCCTTCTTCGTACTCGTCCACGTACCGTCGACCACATAGTATTCGAGGCGACAAGTGAGTTGGTACACTCTCGTCCTCACTATCCGTCAGTATCCTTCTGGACTTATCACTATCAACAGGATTAGTTCTCCTGGGCAGTTTGCAATTGTCTTTCTCCAGTCGTCTCGGCAAGGATGCGATGGATTTCTTGGGCTCACAGTTATGAATGATCCTTTCATCTTCTCGAAGATACCTCAGTGTACTTCGCTGGACAACAGGTGACCTCTGTCCACCGTTGCCGGGAGTGTATGTCCACTGGTACATACCGTCGCTGCTGTTGGGTTCAGAGGATCCACATATTCGAGGCATGCAGCCTGTCAGGGAGTCCAGCGACGTCGCTTCAGGTGTTATGTGATTGCCGGTGTTGTTCCTGTGTCGATATCCGGACTTCCCGCCGTTCCCGCGTACGCTGGAAGGCACGGATTGGTGCCGGATAAATGCCGGACGTGGCAATGGAGAAGAGGAGCAAGAAGCGGCCGCCGCAGCGAAGTTTGAACAGTTTTCATAATCATCCGAGCTGCTTTGGGTGCTGTTCAAATAGTGTTGTTGTTCTTCTAAGGTAAAATAGACAGCCGTACCGCCTTCCTGCACCAGTCGCTTCACGGCCCGCCGGATAATTTCCCGATGAGCGGCGTTGACCACTCCGATGGCATCCAAATCCGGCTCACCGATTTGCTTACAAATCTCGAGATCGTCGTATCCGTTGTCAATGAAACTGTCCGAGTATTGCGATAGATGCATGGCCCTCAGCCAGTCGTGTACGATGCTGGTTTCCGACGCCATGTCGTTCTGCGAGTTCAGAAACACGCGCTCCATTTGATGTTGGTCGTTCAGACGAGTATCCGTCGACGCGCAGCCATCACCGCTGCAGCTTTCTCTCCGACTACCGTGAGATTCCGAGATGAAGAAACGAGCACCTTTCTCTATCGCGGAGCCGTTGTAAGGTTGCTTCCTGAAACCGGCTTTTCACTCCGTGCCACTTTCGCCGCCGTCCGTGAAGCCGGCGTTTTTTTCGCCAAGATTGTCGCCAATTACGGAATAGAAAGAATTTTTTTTACCCGGTGTTTAATAAATTAACGTTTCCAAGCACATACGTTGTTATGTTAATATTCAAATGTTCTACCAATTATTCTTTACTTTTCTGATTTTTAGTTGTTACTTTCTCTATCAAAAATTTATTTTAGGGAAAAATTTAATTATGTATGAGGAGACGTTGAACGTACTATTTCCACAATTTAGATTCACTTAGAAGTATTTTTACCCCCCTCCCGTTGCTATAATTATTACCTTAATTACTGTGTATAATATGAAAGGGAAACAAAAAAAAATATAATTTGAAATAGTATAGCTAAATAAAAATTATTGATTTTATTAAATCAATAATAAAAATAAATGAAATTTATTTATTTTTACTTAGATCTCCCTTTTCAAATAATTTTTACTATAATTTAGATGATTTAATTAAATCAGATTAATTACGGTTTCTTAGTAAATTAATGAATATTTCATTTCAATTAAAAGACATTTTTTTCTTGACATTGAATTTACAAAAGAGTTTAAGTCTAATATAATAAACAACCAATAACCAACGCCAAAGGATAAAAATAATAGCAATTTTTCAAAAAGTTGTAACTAAGTAATGTAAGTACTAAGTAAAACTAAGTAAAGTAAAGTTATATTAAAACATATATAAGTTTCGTTTTTTTCTTCAAATGCCCGCTACTTTGGGTTTAGAACCAATTGGCTATAGAGAGGAAATAATAAATGCCAATTTAGTTGTGAATTCTATAAATATAAGATAGCTAAATGGTTCACATAGGACCTATAAAATGGTTTTGTCTTTCATTGGCTTTTTTTATGTTAGAAGCAGAATTTGTAAGTTTGTATGTCAGAATATACATATACAAAATACCACTTCCAGAATCATCATTTTACTTGGGAAATATTATGACCACAATCAAATTTACTTGACCAATTTTTCATCAGTGAATATCATAGCTCTTTGATTGGGTCGGCTATAGAACTTGCTGCTCTCCACAATAAGAAGAAAGATGATTTTCCTAATCAAGCTGTCTTGACCTTTGAAATTAGATCTGCGAGCAAAGTACAAATCGAATATTCCTAGAATTTTCTATATGAACGAATTTTAAAATTTATTTCACATGCAATTATGTAATAAGTGAGATGTATGAAAGATATATATATATTGACATTAAAATGTATGGAATTAAGGTGTGCATTCTCTAGTTATAATTTAAGATATTAAAACTTTAGTTAAACCGGGTGATCCAAAAGCCAAGACGAACTTTAGAATTGAATAATTCGAAAACGAATTGAGTTATAAAGATACAGTTTGCACCAAACGGATGGAAAAGAAACCGGATTTTGAGTGGCAACAAATAAAAAATAGTTTTGTTGGCAACCAACAGACTGCGATTTCGGATTTCTTATGCGGGATTATGCAAATCAACAAATGATATAAAAATGAGCAACAGCAGCAGGTGATGGTTGCCAAAGCTTACATGCATCGAAATGCTGTCCATAGTTGAGAAAGCCCTTTTAGTTAAACTGTATTACAAGAATTAAGAAAGTGGCCTTGCGAGATAGCAAAGGATATGCGACATAGCAATAATTACTTCTGCATTGAATAAAATGATGAAGAAATTTGAAGCTACAGGTTCTTTGGGGTGCCATTCAAGAAGTGGAAAGCTCTCAATGTTGATGTTCAATGTCAAAGCATCACAATGTGGAAGATGTTTCGAGGCAGACAGGAATATCGTACGGAAGTGTCAAAAGAGCACTGCGAATATTTATGAAACGGTATCCCTACAAGATGCAGCATAACCAAGAACTGAAACCGCCTGACCTCGGATCTCGCCAAAGTTATACGAATTTGGTTTTCACCAAGATGGACGAGCAGTACGACTGGCTTCAAACTGTGCTTTGGACACATAAAGCGCATTTCACACTCTCTGGCGCTATTAACACCCACAACTGTCAAGTGTAGACCATAGAAAGTCCATATGCATTTGCAGAGGTACCCTTGCAACAGTCTAAAGTGACAGCCTGGTGTTCTGATTTCATAATTGATCCATTCTTTTTTGAGGAGGTTACGCATACGAGTTTCAAAACACTTACTGTCATTGGTCAGTAATGTACAACACTGTTACAGAACAACATTATTCCTGAACTGCAAGCGCGACAGGCACTTAAAACATTCATCTTTATGCAAGATGGAGCCCACCTCATATTGTTCTGCCTAAGCAGCGCCTGCTACGCTCTACATTTGGGGAGGATAACATTATCAGTCGCAACAATAATCAAGCATGGCTTCCAAAATCACCCGATCTGACACCCTGTGGTTTTTGACTGTATGAATTTTTGAAGTCAAAAGTTTATCATGACCTATCGACATTTATAGCAGCACTGAAATACAGCCACCAAAATGTGCTTGCCATAACGCAAAAATTCTACTGTTAATGGTACTGTGACTCATGTCACAGCTGTACTTCTGAATGATGGATAGCTCACTGAACATTTACTGTTGTACTTATAAACTTTAATTAAACTGACTTATGTGTGTCAATAATTTTTCTATTTGTATATCAATTAAAGCACTATAGTCTCCAACACTATTTTTTTTATTCATTGCCACATATAACCCGGTTTCTTTTTCCATCCGTTTGGTGCAAACTGTATCTTTGTAACTCAGTTTGCTTTTGAATTATTCACTTTTAAAGTTCGCCCTGACTTTTGCATCACCTTGTGTTAGGATGTAATTCTTCAAGCATATTATTCCACTTAAAATTATATGTTTAGCTTAGTTTCACATAATAAAAATACATATATACATAAATTATATATATATATATATATTGATAAGCAATTATACATGTATTATTTAGTTGATTTCAGTAATGCATTGCTAAAACTAATTTCAACAATGACACTTAATTTAATTCAGAATGATTTATTATTTTTAGAATTAATGTTGTAATTCTAGAAATAATAAATCAAATGAATTAAAAAAAAATTCAACATAATGTAAATTCATAAAAATATACAATTTTGGAAGAAATTAATTTGTACTTTATTTGCTCATGGATTATGCCCACTTTTTCATATTCATTAAATTTAGTATTTACTTTTCCGGTTAAAATTAAGATTAATGGAATAATAAGAAAGAAATAGAAAACAAAATTTAATTGTACTCCAAAACAATTTAGAAAATTATTTGTAAAAGACAAAAAATTTTTCTTAAAATAAGTTTAGAATTCCTTAAGTAGTGTGACATCTTTCAAATTATTTTCTGTCAAGTTTATAATATTTTTTTATTTTTTATGGAACTTCTCTTTTGCCGGAAATATTACTTAAGCTTATGTATTTTTCTAAATTCTTAGAAACTAATAATAAATATAAAAGAAAAAAAAGAAATAGAAAAGAAAAAGTTTTATTGATAATTTAAAAAAAGTAGATTTTTTCACAAGAAATATTTTGAAGAGAACTTTATATTGAAATTTCTCTTTATTAAAATAATTGTAATATTGCCGGTGTAAAATACTTGAATGAAAGTATTAGCTGGAAAGACAATTATTCATTTTAAAGAAAGTGAATAATTCAACAATTCTTAAAAAGATACAGTTTTCATAAAAAATAGAATGAAATGTAAATTTTTTTATAAAGTTTATATAATTATAGTTAAATAATCGAAATTTTATGTAAGATTTTCTAACAAAGCATTGAAAAAAATCCTCTACGAGAAAAATCTTAGGAGAAGCCACAACCAAGAAGTAATTATTGCATTCTTTAAAACATCACTGTTTTAGGTACTGATGACACTTGGCAATGCCAAGCCCGCCCATCAAGAGTCTTGGCGAATGAAGACAGAAAGGGAGCGTCTTCCGTTTTTGATTAGAGCACCCTCATAGGAAGGTGGAAGTATGACTTTTGGCTCATAGATGACATCACCATCTGAATCTTCCAATTTAGAGATTGAAACCAGTGAAGACCCATAGCCTGTCTCCAATCACCCCCTGAGATATTAATTTGTAAATGGAACATGGAGGACATTGTGACCCAACAGATTTTACGTGCCCCAGTCACCATTAGTGAACACGACGGAGATTCGGCTAAGCCGGGATACGAACTCACCACCTTCTGGTAACTAAAACGACGCTCTAACCAACTAGGCCACCGCGGACTATGACTGTTTTGAACTTTCATGAGTAGAAAGAGCAGAGCTTTGTAGCTTCTTCCGAACTTCAGTGATATTTTTTTTAACTCATCTCATAGTATCTTCTTGAAATAACGTTACCAATGTCTATTTTCATGGAATTTCGTTACCCGTTTTCATATCATGATTCGTAATAACTATTCGTATTTTGGAATCTACAGACTATTGCTCTTTTTCCTTAATTTCGGATCCACATACATAGGAGAGATTTTTTTTTTTTCGCAATGGAAGAGAGTTTGGTAATAATAAAATTGAATCTATGCTTTGAAGATACTGTTGCATATCTTTCCATTATGACTTAATTAAAATATTCTGAGGGACATGAAACTTTATTTCTCCATATAATATTACAATTAGTTTAAAAATAATTAAATGAAATAGTTATTTTCAATTTTTTTTCACCATTTTTATAAAAATACTGTACATTTTAGGTCTTATATGATTATTATATCTTATATAAATCTTATATGAAATAATCTTATATGACCTTATGTATTTTGCATGATTGCATCTTAAGTAAGATGGAACAAAATATGTATATTGAAATAAAAATGAAAATATTGAGTAAGAACTTTTAAATTCCAAGCAAATGCAACAGATGTATAATATGAAAATATCTAA
Organism: Latrodectus geometricus; assembly: GCA_026290005.1. NCBI lineage: Eukaryota > Metazoa > Arthropoda > Arachnida > Araneae > Theridiidae > Latrodectus > Latrodectus geometricus. Next base: position 71,522 of record JAPDSC010092620.1, on the reverse strand, counting down.
AGGATTATTATGAAGAACGTAATGTAAGTACGACTACCAAAGTAATTTTTTAATATAATAATATTTTAAAAGTTCGAGTGCAGCTATCCAATTTTCCTTTTTATGACATATCTTTAATAAATTATATTGTATTTTTATATACGTAACATATAATTAATTGGAAATTGATTATTTTGATGTGAAGTTCATAATGAAAAAACATTTTTTTGCTTTAAAACTTTAAAAGGATAAGACGTTATGGTTAAAATTATTTTCCTTTTTAAACTTAAGAATTTCGATTGAAATATTTATATATATTAAGGAAAAATAATATTTGATAAATATGTGCATTCTCTAATAAAAATATGATTATAACAAAATAATATTCATTTACTTTTAGTATTCTATGATAACAAATAAAAAAATTTTATGCTTTTGTCTTAAAACAAAAACACATAAAAATAAGAAAAAACTATTTATACTTAATTTTTATCACTTAAATCTATCACATATCAAAACATTTTATTGATTAAATCATCATGAAATCCTCATCATAAATTAAGAATAAAATATTTCAATAGATCTCTTTTGAAAATTAAAAGTAGAGTAATAATCAATGATTGTAAGAAAGTTAAAAATATTTTTAACAAGTGATTTATGTTGAAATCATTCCCCCTAAAATTTATTTTGCGATCAACGATTATCTAGAAGAGTAATCATAGAATTTTAATTCTGGAGAAAGGTCTAGAATTTTGATTTTTGAATTTTGAACTTTGTTAAGATTCTCTTGATTAAAAACTAAGACATATGCGTAATCCCGATCCAACATCAGAATTTAACCTTTAGTGGTATTTCATAATTATTTTTATAAATTTTATTCAGCAAATAATACACAAATGTTTTACTTGCTAATCTAATATTTTATTTTTATAAGAAACATTTAATGTTGAGTTTTATATTGTACTTTTTTGTTATGTACAAGATTCTGATTGTTTTTATTACTCATTTATAAAAAGCAAGTACGCATATTTTGGGAATTATATTAACGTTAAAAAACATATACTTGCTTTTTCAAAATAATTTTTCATGCACAATTTTTCAGTTTCCGCCATCTGCTGTTTCATCAAACATACGGATCATCATTGGAAATCTAATTACACCAACAATAACAAGCAAATGACATGCAGCTAATTTATTCTGCCATCTGTTTTACGATGGGCGTTTTTCATTTATGACAAATTTTGTGTCTATTCTGTTTAAATGGCAAAATTGTATCAATTTACAAACTATTATTAATGTTAAATCCTCTTTACTTTTTATTTTTAAATGTATTATAAAAATGATTAAAGAGTCATTTTTTATACTTAAGAATATTTGCAATTACATGTTAAAATAAAAATGTTGTTGTGTCTTCATCTTCATAGCATACGTAAAAAAAAATTATTTTAATTCAATTCAAGAAATTTTAAACTATACAAAACTGCTTAATTCGGCACTATTTATTACAAACCTTTTGTAATACAAAAGAAGTAAAGCAACAATAATTATCACAAAAGTTCCAAAGATAGATATTTGAAACTGAATCAGAAATTTAAATGTATATGCTAGAAAAATAAAAGAGGTATCGGTAAAATTTAATATGCATCACACGTTTCATACCTTTTTTTTTACGAGAATCCTTTTAAACTTCAGATTTATAAAACAAATAGAAGAACGTAATGAAATAAAAGCAAAATATTGAAATTCAGCAGAAAGAAAAATATAAAATCATTTACCTTTAATTCAGGAAAAAATTAAATAAAATTAAAGATAACGAAAGTTTTATTTTAGAAAATAAAGAGTAAAAATGTTATTTTTATCTCTAAAAGTACGATCACGTGTTAGAGGATTAATTAAACTATGTTTTTTGTTACTTTCTTAAATCTCAGTTGTTCATTATCATAAATGTTTGTCCAATCTTACACAAATATATGCATTTTGTAACAACAGAAAAAGTCTATGATCTTTATCTTAAAAAAAGAATTTTTCCACAAAAGTATTGTTTTAAATCTGAAATATCAAGAATAATAAAGGGAAAGAAAACTATAATAAAGTACAGATGTTTTTCACGTTTATGTATTTTTTAATTTATCTCAAGGCAACAATTTAATTATCATAAAATTTATTTTAATCTATTAATTTTTCCCAAAGGAATAGAAAATAATTAATTTCAGAGATGGAAAATATTTAATTTGTCGCATATATTAAAAAAAATGATGAGGTTTAAATACTAAAATTTTAAAAATAAAGTATTCATGTAATAAGAATTAAGAAATTAAAATGTGCAATAGAAAAATCACAAAATAATAATATATTTGAATAACCATAATGAACATATACTAACAAACATTCAGGTATATTTAATAAAATATTCTCGAAATACTATATAAATAGAAAATCCAGGATATAATATTGATAATTCTTGTTTTCATTATTATAATATTTGGTGCATAAATAAACAAATATCTTGGTGTTCTACGTATTCAAATATATATTTATCAATGAAAGTATTCACTGTAATTCTCATTTTCGAGAAACTTTTATTCAATATTCAAATAAATGCCTTCAATATACCAATTATTTATTCAAAAATTTATTACGCATATTTATTTAATACCAACATGAGTGTGACGATTATGTTGTCATAAGATGAAAATAGCATAATGATTAACATTTCATCTAATACGCAAAACAGTGGTTTCGAATAAGAAAGTACATTATGCAAATTTTGTTCTCACATTATGAAATTAAAATTATTAAAATTAGCATAATGTCTTCATTAAATTACGCTAATTTTCGGAATAAAAATATAAATTATTGTTGGCACTTGATTTTATTTTCCAATACATATTTATGAATAGAAATATTAGAAACTTTCAGCTAAATGAATAAGAAAGTGGAATATGAAAACATAAATTTTAAGAACTTCATTTAAATGTCAATAGAAATTAATAGAAATTTGCTAATCTGAGAATTATAATATATATATATATATACACTAAAATTAAGGGAAAAATGTATTCCGCAAAAATTTCAGCTATCTCAGAAAATTTGATGTAATTTTCAATGCAGCAACTTGATATTTTAATTCCTGCGTGAATGTTCGGAATTCATTTTAAAATGAAGTTTTGGTCAAGTTAGTTTTCATATGGGAAAAGTTTATCATAAGTGAACAACCAAGCTATAAAAAGAAAAACAAAATAACCTTTTTCAAGCAAAAAAAATGTTAAATATGTCTATTAAATGAGAAAATGAAATTTTGCCATTTTAATTTTTTATTGCTTGAGGCAATGGAATTATGGATGTAAACTATCTTCCCGATGCATTGCTATTCGTGGAAAATTGAGATACTGGTTTGCTAAATTGCGAATAGTTCAATGACTTTTTTTTGGCTGCACTTTATGTTCCAGTATCTTTCTATTTTTGTATTTCATGTACCTTTGACTTTGAGCATAAAAAAAATTAACTTTACAAAGGATAAAATGATTTTCTATTGTTGAAAATATTCCTGTAATTAGAGGAGAAAGATATCATTCTTAAATATTATCTTTATTTTTCTTCAAATATTGGAAACATTCGTTTATACATTATAATATAAAGAAACCAAATATTGTATCTGTAGCTATAAGAATAGCTTAAACTACAAATCACAAAAAGAAATAAAACTTTCTTATAACATAATTTTTTTCTGTAGAATGAGAAGAACATGTTTTGAGAAAATAATCTCATTCTTTCCGAGAAACTTCTCTGATTATATTCGAAATTGAATCTATTTGCAGTATTAATTGTAAAAAATTAAATTTTATTTATTATTAAACTTTTTTCTTATTTCTTTTCTTCATAAGTTATTATTTCAAATCAGAAAAATTAACATTCTGTTTGTATCAATATGGCTGATAAGTACTTAAAAATTTATTGAAGTAATTTTTTCTTAAAATAGGAATTTAAAAATATGAAATTATATCTCTGTTAATATCGATGCTGAAGAAAATCCTATTTTCGGAAGATAGTGAAATTGAATATCTGATTTTTTTTTCTTTGAGATAACTGTAACCAGGGGCGTTTTTAATGAATGTAAAGTAATAGTTGCTATTTCAGATCAAACAGTTCACAATTTGATACTTCATACATTATCACTTTTATGAGATTTATCTAAATATTTCTTGTTTAAAGTACTTTTTCCAATATTTAAATAACAATATAATGCATTTAGCTGCAGTTAGATTTAATATAATGTAATCAAAACTTAAATGAAATATCTGAATAAGGATTAGTTTTTTCCCCTACATTTATGCTATATTTTTTCCCTTAAAACATATTTTTTTAACTATAGCATTTTGAAAGTAAGTGAATATAAATATTTGGATATTTTTGATTTTAATTTAAAATATAGTCGTATTACAACCATTGAATTGATTAAAGATAATAATCTGCTGAATGTCATGATGAACAAATAATTATTGATGTTATTTTATATTTTTAGAAAAAGTTTACCAGAGCTGCAAATTTGTAATAATTCTTAATTTTTGAAAATTATTTAGATAATCAAATGAATAATTCATTTTAAATCGTTTAAATTGTTTATCTTTTCCTCCTTTAAAAACTGAGCTTAACAAAGGCTAGCACTAGTACACTTGATTCCATTAGGAGGAAACTAGTTTGAAGATTATAATTCCAATATTGATGATTGTTTTGCTATGAGACATTAATTCACTCACTTGATAACATATTCCATTGTATTATTTCATTATCAGAAAGTTGTCAATAGTTCTGTTGATTTAATTATTTTTAAAATTCCTACAAACAACATAATCATATTCAAGGACTCTATTGGTAGCAAGAAAAAAATTGTATACATATTAGATGTGTTCTAATGCAATATAATATTTACTTCTGTTTTAAGATGAATTTTGCATTCTACGCAGCTTTATGAAAAGAAGGCATGAAATAAACAAAGAAACATTTTGAAATAAAAGTAAATTTTCATATTTCTCCTCTTATTATTCAGCTTAAAACCTTTTCAAGTCATGTAAATGCGATGACATTCATGTCTTCGCATTTACATGTACATCAATCAGTTAGCTAATAAAATAACTTTTTGGCTAAAAGGTTGAGCAAAAGTCTTACGTTTGTAAAACACATATGGCAATTTAACAAAAATAAAAGTAGGCAATTTTTTTAGAAATTCGAAATATTTATAATCAATTTGCTGACAAATTAGTTGTTTTTAAGCAACTGACCATAAAATGCGTGAACAAAGAATTATGAACACGTTTGAGGGTACATTTGAAATAGGTAGTTTAGAAATTTATTCAATTAAAACAATGAAAAAAAATTTATAATTGCATAGCAATAATGATGTTCATGATTAAGAGCTAGGAGATAACAGTTTGCAGATAAACTAAAATAAATATTCACCAGAAAATGTCTGAATTTAGAATTTTATTACGTTTAATCTTCATCAGTGGATGTCTTTATTTTTCTTCTATTGTTAAAAGATTTTCTTCTATTTTTGTTTAAGTCTTCTAGTTTTCTCCTGCTTTTTGACTTATTCCTAATCCTGGTTACTTTCTTTTTCTATTTGGCATCAGTGTATTTTGTCTGCGATATTCTTCTTTTTCTATAAAGTAATGCCTCAGCCATTTTGTTTGACATTTACAACAGGGATACTATACTTGGAAGCCACAAATGTCGCAATCCTATTATATCACGTCTGTAGCAGGTGTAAACCTTTATAAAGATTTTATTTTTATTCTATTTTTCCACGTAAAATGTTATCAATTTTTTTTTTTTTAAATATTTGCTTTAGGGATTTGATCTTTCTTCAATATTCTGCAATCAAGTTTATTGACAATTTTGAAAGCGGTGGAATGATAAATCAGTGCATTATATCAACAGACGAAATGAGCCACTTATATCAAAGAAAATATATTTGAATCAATGGGTTGTTTCACCTGAATACTTGTTATGTTACTTGTTAAAAATGTGTTACTTGTTATTGTAGCATATTGCAAATGCATCATGCAAGGCTTCCAGGAAAATGTTGTCTTATTCTTAGTGAAAAAAATGTCGATAGTTATAACTATAAAAATATCAAAATATAAAAAATCAGCTCCACATCTGAAGATGAAATGATTTTCTGAGCACACAATATTGAAATTTAGATGTTAGTAGTTTTATCTCAAAATTCAAATGAGATAGGAGAATAACAAAGTCCTTATGCAGCATTATTTAACACCAAAATATACTTTATTCATGGAAATGAGAAAAAATATGACGTACACTGTATTTGCACCATTATTTTAATTAATGTGCCTACAGAAAGTTGAAACAGTGTCATTATTCAACAATTTCCTTTTATTCAACAGTTGTTTGACCGAATCAGAACTTTTCAATTTGAAGAAAGTAATCCCTTTGAAAATACTGAATGGGGTTCAATAAATATTCATTTTAACATTTACGGATATCTAAGGAGAGTATTAGGATGAGAATATTTTTAATGATTATTTTGCAAATTGAACCTCACAATACAGTGTTTTTTGGTTAGAACTATAGCGGGAGAATATGATATTAATATTCACTGATCTAACTTCTCTCCTCTCATTCATTTAAAAAAAATTTACTGTGTAAATAGAAAAAAAAAAGAAGCAAACTTCTCTCGCTCAGAAAACAATCGATCTCAAGTGAATTTCAACGATCAAATGAAAAGAAATCGATTAATTTCAAATATGACGGAGAAAATTTTCATTTTCATTTCGGTATTATTATAAATTGATTTTATGTGCTTCTTTTACTCTTAATGATCTAGTCGGCTTCCTAATAAACATTTCAGATGAAAAATCTCTTTCAAAAATACTAATAAAACTTTTTTTCCCTTTTAATAACTTTCATAAATAAGAATGACTGTAAATATAAATTTTTGCATATATGAACGCTTATTTTTTGCAGCATTCTTTAATATCAAAATAAAGATAATATATACACATAGAATTCTTTAAAATTTTATAGAGTTCGTTTCTTTTCTTTTCTTTTTTTTTTAAGCAGAGATAAATTCAATAATTTTTTTTTATTTGAACTGATCACATAGTTATTGTGGTTCTTCACAAACACTACGAAGTTATTTTGTATTATTTAGCAGTCCATTATTGTATATTTATATTTGTTCTATTATTCATTGTTTTATTTATTATAATAGTTCTATTTATTTATAGAATTTCAAGAAAATTTGTGAAATGAAGAATTTTTCGTAAAATATCCACTTTCTATTTATTATGAGGAATAAGGTCTCTTTCATTTATATTTTTGGCTTTCAAATAAAAAAATTAGAAATATTAAACAATTTATTTGAAATAGGGGATATTAAATATATTATTACATCGAGCACCATGAAGGATTATTTTGAGCACCATTAGGTTTTATACAATCGCAGTATTCTTTATAATAAAGATATTTTCTCCTTAATTTGAATTATAATAATGCTTCAAACTTTAAGAGATTATAACTAGATACTTTATATTAAAATCGTATCGTGGAAAAGAAATTTGAAAATTTTAGCTGCGTAAAAAGACCATTTTAAAAAAGATGCCAATGTGTTTCCTCTCTTGTAGTATATACTACAAGGGAAGAAACACAGAAAACTCAAAGTATGTTTTTTAGGCTATTTAAATGCAAAAGAATAATAAATAATTAAGTTTTGGGATAGAGTTCAGCAAATGTTGGACAAATAAGAAATTGGGTTACTGTTTACTACATGAATATTTATCAAGGCGGGCATTTGAAAATTTTCCTGGTTTCCTCCCTAACAGCAAGCGAATACTCTCCACTATCTATGAAAAATATTTCCAGAAATAAATAATAAAATATGGATGTTAAAAAAAAAGCTTTAAAATTTTTCAATTGTTAGTATAGCTATAAAGCCTTGTTAAATATCTAACTTTTACTGTTCAATAATACCCTACTCAACATTTTGCCTTTCTCCGTTCTATATTGCAATTATAACTGTCGTGCGTACTCAATTTAATTTAAAAGTCAAATGCTGTTATAACAATTCTTACAGAGATGATTTTAATAAACTGGATGCTATATTTGCATAATATTACTGAGTTGAAACTAATAAAGATTTCATTTTAAACAGCACTCAGTGGAATCCATAAAAATTAGAGTAATTGTTGACTACGCTGGAAGATAATTGTTGCACATTGAAATATTAGCTACAAGACCTGGCATCTATCTCCTGTGACATTCTTCGATGGATTCATGATAAACTGTTCATTCCATTCCTGGAGGACTGGAAGATAATGAAGAGTAATGCCCCGGAATGGCAACTCAAAAATGGAATTCTGGAAAATCGGGATTGGGAGTTAAGAAACAGCAGTTAAGTTTGTTGTGCATTCCGGCGATTGCAGTTTATTTGTTGTTTCCCGAGGGAAATGTGGGTGGGAGGAGGCTGATAAGAATTCAAAATTGGGTGGGTGTGGAGCAGGGGGGTAACGGCGTCCGACTGTCGCTGAGGGGGACGAGCCCATTTAAATTCCATCTCTTGCTGGATGTTCATTTGGTACTCATCGATTGCTCCTGTTTTCCAGAGTCTCTCACTCTCACCGGAATGCGATTCTTGGATACATTTCTGGAGAAATGGGAATTTTCAGGAGCGATGTCTACATTCATTTTTCATTCCGGAAGTCGGGAACGGCTTGGGGTGGGCTGGAGGATATTCATGCACACAAAGAGGGAAGTGGTGGAAGTAACACAGTAGGCGAAAGTAAGTTTCAAACATGGGATAACCACATTTGTTAGTCACATATTTTCTTTTTTTTTCTATTTATTATTCTCCAATTCAAGCTGTTATTTCATAGAACTTTTTTTTATTTCTCTATTTTTTTATTTCTTTTTTTTATATTTTGTCTTCTTTGATCATATATACATATAGAATATTACTTGTAGGTATCTTTAGTTAAATTTAAATTCGTGGTTAATGATTACAAATAAAAATTTAAATTCATTAAAATCTTCAGAAAGAAACAAATTTAAATGAAAAGCAAGCTTATGAAATTGTTTTATAGGAATTAACTCATTAAAGAAGAAATATTCTATATTCCAAAGTTCTCATAACTCCCACAACAAATTAAAATATTTCCATATCATATTATGATAAAATTTTCTACTATCTTAAAACATTGAATTGACAGAAATCACTCATAGTTTGATATATTTACTTTCTTATTTAAATAGGACTTTAAATTTTAAGAAAAATAAAAGAGCTTATTGAAGAGATAAATTTATTGAGGATTATATATATATATATATATATATATATATATATATATATATATATAT
>JAPDSC010092620.1:28595-62158 GCA_026290005.1 Latrodectus geometricus | reverse complement strand
TATATATATATATATATATATATATATATATATATATATATATATATTATTCACGATTATAAGAAGGAATTTCTTTATGTTTCGATAATGTTTTTTAAAACTAGAGATTCACGATGCAATAGTTTTATTACTAAATCAATATTAAGTAATAACATGTGCAAACATCTCTGATAGATATACTGTCAGTTCACCTCAAAACCGAAATTAACGATTTAGGGAAGAAATTTGTCACCAGTTTGAATCAATGAGTCGAAATGAAATCTGATTCCGGCCCGTTCCTTCCCTCTTGGCGAAGCAATGTAATCTTTTCCCTCGCCCATCAAAAAGGCTTATTGGAGAGAGTGAAGAAAGAGAAAAAAAAAGATGGCGAAGACTATCAATCATTTCTGCTAGGCGTCTTTTCCAATACCGATCGGCAACCGATTGAAAAGCAAGAAAGTCTGGGGCTATCGAATTTAGGAACCAGAAGTTTCTGTTTTGCTTTTCCCTTCCTCTTTTCCTAAGCTGATTTAAGAAGAATGGTGTAAATCAAACTACGTCTTCGAACATTTTCATCTTAGATTAGAAATTTGAAAGCGATCATTTTATTTCTGGAAATTTTGGATTGACAAGATCTCATATGTAAAATATTGATGTACTAAGGCAGTTTTTTAATTCAAATTTGAATGGTATTTTAAATAATAAATTCAGTCGTCAAACTTAATAAGTAAGTTTTAAACATATCTAGCTGTTTGCAGTCTAGAGGACATATTGTTTAATCCAAATATTAAGACTATTTCAAAAAATTATATGAAATTCTCAAGTACTAAAGTCTTACCTAGCCAATTCTTTTGAACGTTTCGAATGTATGCTGAAGGGTAGTTAAGGCTATTCAAAACTCAAATTTAGTACACCATGGATAACAAAGAAACATCTGTCACAAAAAAAATTCCATGGATAGTTTTCCAGAACCATTAAATTTTTATTAGATATCTTCAGAATCATTAGCATAGCAGTGAAATTTGCTTCTATATATTTATAATTAAAATTATCAAGCGTTATCTTTACAGAATAATTATAATTCTCAAAAGTTTACTGCCAAATTTAGAGTGACCTGATAATACGATGTAAGAATCTCATTTAAGCGTAACAGATAAATTAGAATAATGATTTAAAGTGTCATATTTATATAAATAGTCATCAATTTAGGAAGCTACGTTTAAAACGAACAATATTCCGAGTGAATACAGTGTTATTAAATTGTTCTGTTAAAACAATAATTTAACGATTTGTGAATACAATTAATTTTATTTACACAGAAATAGGGATTTTTAAAATAAACCTTATCAAAAATCATGAACTGAAAAAGGCACTAGAACCAAGGATTTCGAATATAGAATCCTTTTTGTAAATTAGACTTCGAAAATTTTGTGATTTCATATTCAAATGTTCTGTTAGAACTTGAAAGAAATTTAAAAAAAAAAAATCTCTTACATCTGTTGGATTCATAAATCTTCTAGACAATATGCATAACATTTAAGACCATATAATCTTCTTCTACAGACTGCTTAACATTTTTACAATTGAATATAAGAAATATTATTATTAACATATGTCTTTAGCTGTTTTGATTGAGAAACAGATGTTTTTAAATGGGATATTTAATATGCGCCTTTCTTGGATTCAAGCTGTTAATAATTTTCCATCTTACTTGGTTAACTATGTCACTGAGATACGGGGCAATTTTTTATATTTCAATGAGCTATTCAATTGCTGAGCAGTAAATTACTTGTAATATTAATAAATTTCAAAAACGCGAAAATAAATTTAAAGCTATCACCTTCATACTAAGAATATTATTATATGAAAAGTTCCATTATCTTTTGGAGCACTTTATAATTGACATTCATTGTTTTCCTTTCACATTGTTCAAGGAATTTCATTTTTTAAAATTTTCTTAAAATAATCCAATTAGATTTTTAAACTTTTCAGTTAATCATGAATGTAAAATTCTTTTAATAGCAATGTAATTGCCAAATTTATTTCACATATCAGAAAATAAAAAAAATCTAAGAATTATGATTAATTAATTTTTAGAAAACTTTAACTAATATTTTGTTAATTTTTGAGTGATGAAATATAATTTTAATTATTTTCTAAATTATGGTTAAAAAACCCTACTACATTTAGATTTAAATTTTTCAAATTAAAAAATTGATTGAAATTTTTAATCAATAGTTATGTATAGCACTAATTAAATTGTTCAAAATTTATAAATTTAAGGTAAATAATTTACTTATTTGAATTACAATCGATTTAAAGATCTACTCTTTTTCTAGCTAACAAATTGTCATTATTACAAATCGTTGTCATTATTACAAATTACTTGAATCTAATTAAAAGTTTAAATATAAAAAAATTAAAAAAAAACATTTAAATTGTCCTTGCCGATCTAAACTAACCATAAAATGGATTTTATGATTTATTTATTGCTTGCATAAATAATCAAAGATTAATATTTAATGTGCTTTACATGCTACATGAAATAAATTTATCTTTACTTAATGATTAATAAGTATTTATTTTTAATAACGGTATCAAGAGAGACAAATCTCGAAAAATATATAAAATAATGGGCCAATATATGGACCAAAATTTTCTTTTCAACTGCTCACTGAAGAGCTAATCTCACTGATAAATTTACTTGTTTTTGATTGGTGGACAAAATTGTAGGTTCAACATTATTGGTGAAAACGATTATTTATTTGACTCAGTGACCAATTATAAGTAAAATAAAGTGACGTACCCATGATCTCAACTGTAACAAAAGAAACAACCACTTTATGGTTAAAAATTAATAAAATTTTAAATATATTTGTGGCTATAATTTTATTTATAACTGGCAGATTAATCTATAAATTAAGAAATAGATCACAGTTTTTTTTCTCATAGTATGAACCTCATAACCAATAAATTTTTGGAGATAACTATGGAATACAAGCAAGAGAATACTACTACACCACTATTCCTACGTGCGTAGAATCGAATACCTCACACCTCGGCGCACAATCTAATCCAGGAGCTAAAACATGTTCAGACAGGCAGCAAATTGTTCGCCAATGTGGTCCTGTCCCATAGAATAAGTATGGGGATGAAAAATTATCACTCATAGACAGAATGACACGTAACAAGCAGCCAAGTCGGGCGTTGCCATTTTCATTTGAAATCCGGCTTGTTTTTCGGACATCCCGCGAAAGAATCTCAAAATTTATTCCCCGTCAGTACATTATTGGACATACATCAAGTTTTAATGAAATATACCATGTATCAAGAGAAATATGCGGAAACATTTATTTTGAAAGCAAAATATATTCGTATTATATACCGAAGAACATTGTTTTAAAAAACTTTTACCTTTTTTTATTTTTTGAATAGTATAACATTAAAATGCAATGAAAATTAATTAGCAATGCAAAAAACATAATATTTAATATGACTATAACTGTATCTATGTATATATTGTAATATAACGTTAATATTTACATGAAATATGCGGCAAATATTTAATATAATTGTTAATTTAGTCCCTGGAATGCAGTATTTTACTCTCTTTTACTGTGTAAAATACTACATTGCAAGTCTAATTTACGAGTGTTTGATTCAAAACATGATTAAATTTTATATTGTCTCACGGTTATTAGACTTCAAAAGCAATTTTATCAAAATTTTTCTTAAAAAAGTCTTTTCTTAAAAAAGTTTCTTATTTTTAAAAATTCAAAACAAAAATAGTATGAAAAAATAGTTTCAGCATTTGTGATCTATATTTTTTGAAGTCCTTAAGTACTCTTTCCAAATATAATACTCCGACTTTAATTTGAGAGCTTAAATTATTATTTTGATAGCTGTTTTGTATTATACAAAGGAGCAGATTTTGAGCTAGATAAATTGTTAGCTTTTAACTGTGTTGAATTAAACGTATGATGGAATATCATAAAATATGTCATTTGAAATAGGACACAGAGCAGTAAAATTATCCCAAATATGAAATAAACGGAAACTTTTTTTTTAATTAAACTATCGTTTAATTTTATTATTATTTAAACTACTTTATTTTATTAACACTTTTATTTTTTTTAAATATAATAAAATAAATCCAGGTAATATATGGATATATTTATTTATTATTACAAGTTTTAATTACAGATAAAGAAACTCAATAGCATGACAGCCCATATAGGGTCAATGCCTGCAGTGTCAAAATCTGTTTCCATGACCGAAGACCTAGGTGTCCAAATCATATGTCCCGGTTAGGTGATGAGCCTAACTCAAAACCTCTATTGTTTAGCTCCTAACCATACTTAATATTTAGTTTTATAGATCCACAGAAGAAATGAAAGGCTGATTCCACCATGCCCAACCTAGGACCTTCTTTATTAACCAAGGTATTTATTACAATTACGATATTTAACCATCTAATTGAACTCAAATGTAGCAAATTTTGCTCACCAGCGATTTTCGAGGCACTTTTTTCACTTCATGGAGAAAAGCATCTTGCGTTTTCACCGTTAACCAATTGGATGAGTGGGATCTAAAAGTAACACGAATCAGGTATGAAGACAGAAGTTTGATTTTGCTTTGAGCCCTGTTTTGTGAACTGTACTATTCTAAACTGCATTTCTAAGATATATTTTCGCTATTCTAAGATATATTCTTTTTATGCTATGTAATAAACAGAAAGTAACTATAATTCAATTGCAATTTATTAAAAATAATTTTTTGTGATAACATCTAAAATGCTCATTTTCTTATTATTTTATATAGGTTAAAATCTATATACTTTTTCATTTTCCAATATATATATATATATATATATATATATATATATATATATATATATAGATAGATAGATAGATAGATAGATAGATAGATGGTGAGATAGATAGAGAGATAGATTTAATATATAGAAAAATTTACGCAATTTTTGAAGTGGTCTACAAATTGAACACTTAGGAAGTTAATAATCAAAGCATGCAAAGTTTGTTCACAACCAATTAGAAATTATATAACAAAATTTCATCTTCATTAAACATTATTTTTCAGTTACATAATTACTATTTTTAGAAATTTTTTACAGTGCGTAAGTTAATTCATGTAACAATTATTTTGATTTAATGATAAGTAGAAATTGCAACACTTAGGATATTAATACTTTTAAGTTGACCAAAGCTATTGCTAATTCCTTTCAGCTTTTAATAATAAGGTTTTAACCTCCTATAAGTTCTTCCAAACCTCTAATGAATGTAATTATTTGTAATTAATCACCTACTTATGAGGTAATTTTAGGAATCGTTTAATATTTTGCAATCACAACACACAGATGCACTTGATGTGAAAGTTAACTTCTGGCAACATAAACAATGATTATAAACTAATGCAATTTGTGTGTTATGTATTTTTCAAATTCTACAAATGTTTTGAAAAATTATCTACGTTATTATTCGATTGCTTTTTGAATATGATAAAGAAAAATTCATAAAGGTAATGGCATTTTTAAAAACATATTTTATATTCCTTTTATCCTTTAAAATACTATTACCTTAAAATGAGTTAATTATGAAAACCAAAGTTTCATTGTCTTCTTTTAGTTTAGATTTTAAGATTTATTTTCATAGAGACTAGCAGATATTTTTCTAAAACTTTTGAGTTTCTTTTAAGAAAATATCGTTGGAAAGTTACAAGAGATTGAATGTATAAAGTATACGGCACTTAAGAAATTTAAAATTCTTGTCACGTTCTTATGAAAGTGCGCGTCAAAAGCCATTGCATAAAATGCTGAACTTTATATCGTGAACAGTTTGTAGATGCACGTTATTTTGATAGTCTAATGACTTTTTATAATATCAAGTTATTACGTTTCCACGAAATCCAATTTTCTGCACCCTGACGACTTTAATAATTTGCTTAACTGTTATGATCAGCAATTTTGTATATTAAATTTTAATTTTTTTTATTGTTTTTACTGTGAATTTCATGTAAATAAAAAATATAACGTTCATGCGTGACTTTTCTATAGAGCGATATTTTTTTTAATTTTAAATTTTCGATATTTTAATTCATTCAATATATCATTAAGAATATAGTTTAAAAATTATGAAAAGTTCTTAAAGTTTTCTCAAAAATGCTTATATAAATACCCCAATGGATAATTTCTCAAAAGTATATTATTTATAATATAATTTATAAAATATATATTTTTAGGAAATTGTTTCCTAAAAATAATATTTTATAAATTTTTGTATCATATATGTAAAATAATGTAACTTGAAATTCAAACTATATTAGAATTTAGTGAAGCATAAATAAATAAATTTAATGATAGCAGATCTTTGAAAATTGCACTATAAAATATGTCCAGATGATTCTTATACAATTTCTTAGCATAACTTTGAAAAATTTAAGCAACATTAAAACTGTTAGTAATAATGAAATGATTCATGGAAATTATAAATAATAATAAATATATATGTATAATTAGAAACTTAAATCTATTAAATAGATAGATTACAATCATAATTTTAAATTCTATTCTAACATTCAGTTGAATTTTTTAATAAATGTGTCTGTAAATTCGAAAATATTTGGAAAAAAATATTACGTTTGCTTAGAATTTTTTCTGAAGATTCAGTCTATTCTGTGATTCAGTCTATTTTAAGTATATCAATTCATAGCAGAAACGAAATTTTCTGCATGAGATTTTTCGTATTCTCTGTATCATCCATATTTATATATCATTCAGTGACATTTTTTTCAAAAAACTCTCACTGTGTAACATTTAAAAAATCCCAAAAATATATAGTTGGAAAATCAAAGTGGAATCTAAGATATAAATTATACGCAATATTTATCCAGTTTAATGAAGTCTCTTAGAGTCGTAAAGAAGCGAACTAACCAAAATGAACTTGAATTCAATGAAATAAATATAAAGTAAGAGTCGCTTTCTAAATATTTTGATTCAGAACTTCAAAAAAAAAAAAAAAAAAAAAAAATCAAATATTATGTTCTAAACTGAAAAACAGCATTCTCTTTAAATATTTTTGAGTAGCATAAATGACCAAAATTTGTGGTTACAACCACTAAAATTATCTCGCTACAAAAGTGCAACTCAGATTCTTTCTTGTTGCAATTACTGAAAATTAGTGTAGAAAACAAGGTAGTGGTCTGCACTGGAGTCAACTAATCATTTCAGAATCACTTACATAACGTCACAAAAGGAACGGTTTGAAATGAACGACTCAAATACTAAATAGTTTATTTGAATCATTGTTGACGGATGGACTGGAAAATGAACAATTAGCACTCTGGCTTTCAGATTAACAGACCGTTCTTTCGATCCCCACCTCAGTGTGGTTGTTTATGACTTAGAATCCATTGTGAGTTGTAAGTCACTATCAAATTAACCCATATTACAAAATCTGACTGGTAGAAAAACAAGGGAGTCAAATCAACTAATCGATTTCGTTGATTTTGAACGAAGTTAACAATTTAGTTAACTTTGTTCAGGTTTAGTGCCCAAACCAGATATTATTTGATTTGACGAAAATAAATTATCCATCCACCATAGTGTGTTTTAAGTACTCTTGATGCAAGTTCTAATTTTACAAATATCAAACATTAGCGCTTAAGCCATTATCTCACAGGCTCTGCAATATTTTTTGACAAAGTCCTCATATCAAATGCAACATAGATATTCAAATGTTCAAAAACCATAGGCTAATTAAAGTCACACAGAATAGGGTTTGGTAAATCCATCACCTCAATACTGTAGAAGTGATCTCGCAAGAAAGTGGACATAATGTATAATCAGACATCGGAGTAGAGTCACCGCTGTCTTCCTTGGAAAACTGGTAATAGTTCTGCCTTCCATCAGGATCCTCTATTGCATTGCACACTGAATCATGCCTGTTTAAGAATTTTTTCAAAGTCTTATTGAAAAGTAAATGTTATATGAAAGTACTTTAGGAAACAACTGCCATAGAACGCTATAAAAATTATCATTGGTTATTATGACTCCTTCTTAAGAGAAAGAACTTAACTCTCAGAACTTGTAATGATGATGTTTTGTGTCTGTCAAAATAAGTTACATTCACAAAAGTTTTTCTAAATAACTCTATATTTCAATTGTTGTTAAGAAAACTCCAATGAAATTCTCCTTTAAAAAATTGTGAAAACTTGACGTACAAATAATATTAAACATTTAATCATTTACAATAACACTCACTTCATTTTTTGTTTTTCTATTTTATTTTATTTAAATTTATTTCAAATTCTGTAAACAGGTTTGTAATTGTAGATGAGATATTTGATAGTACTACGATCACTATGCTTATTCGTTCCTATATTAGAGACGCCCATATCAAATTATTGTTGTGTCTCGAATCCATTGAAACTAAATGTCAATTTTGAAAAATTTATTTTGTTTAAAAAGTGATAACTTAGTTTAAAATATTCTATTAAAATGACTTCTATTGTTTATTTAAGTTTAATTGACAAAATAAAAAGCTTCAGTTAGTAAATAGATGATCTGCTTCAACAAGTTAGGTAATTTGATTCTTGTTGCATATAATTGCGTATAAAAAAATAAATCGTTTTTTCATCTCAAATTTTCGAATTATGTTACTTAATTATGATGAATCTTTATTTCCTTTTTATTTTCCCAATTATATTATTCAATTATGATTAAATATTCATCTTCTAAGTAATAAAAACACACACTACGCGCGTATTGATGTACAGAACGTTTCTTTATTACTTAGAAGTATTAAAACTAATTAGATTTTAAGATAAAGAAAAGGTACATTTCCCTAAACGTACAATATGGAAACTAAATTACCAATTTTAATCTTTTAAAATAAATATATGATCTAATAAAAAATAGCATTTTAGGCTTCGCGATGTAGTTTTTAAATGGAATTAGTGATTATTTTAAAATTCAAAGATGCACTCAGAAAACAAAAAATTGTTATTCCTATTTTAAATCTGTACTATAAGACTTTAATGAAGCAATTTTTTTCTTCACAAAACAAATGGTTTTTCTTTTTCTTAGAATACCATGAAGACAATTTTCAGTAATTATGGAGCTCTGAGTTAGTAAAATTTTCCGTTCAATTATACTAGAACAAAAGTGGTTTTAAAAAAATGCCAAATTACTTCGTATTTTTTCCAGTCTGTATTGCTTCGAAGCACAAAATGTCATTACCCTCAATTAAGTATGGCATTTATTTCATTGAGGCATTAAAATTTCTTTTGCTTTCTCTATTGAGATTGTGCCATTTAAGTAATAAGCTTGAAACAAGCTATTTAGTGAATGCGATCCATAATGCATTTTCTCTTTTATTTATTTTAATGTTTTTGTATTTTTCTTCAAGGTATAATTTAACATAAAATATGTAATTAATTAAATATTCTTTTTGTGGAAAAGACCATGGATTATAAATAATTCCTAAATCCATTAATTATGTATTACAAAATGCTTCCATTCAAAACCAATCATATGTGGTGTCAAATGTTTTATATTTATATTATGGAAAGATACCTTAGTTTTTATATAAACAATTGTACTTCTGCTTTCATACATGAACAGTTATCATTTCATAATTGATATCATTTAATAAATTTTTAAGATTATTTTAGTATTTCTTTTATCTAGAATGATATTTTTAATTTTCTTTTACTATTTTCACTTACATATTTGAAAATAAATTTCCATTATTTTTATGATAATAAAGGGAAATACAAATATATATTCCAAAAATATTTATAAAACATTTACATAAAATAATTAATATAAAAAATGATAATGAATTGGTATTTATTGTAAATGGGTATGTATATATCATAAACCTTATTTTTCACATACCTATATATATAATTATCTCTATTGGAGAAGAATTTGTTGATCATATTTTACTTACTGCAAACAACATATAAATGAATATTTATTCTTCTAGTGGTTGCACAAATTTAATTTGGATAAAAACTGATATTACTGCTTAGGAGAACTTGATCCATTTTGATGTAGCAAGAATTAGATTCTAGTCATATGATTGTTAAGACTAAAATTTCTCCGTTGGTGTGATGTTTATGGAAAAAGGACAAATTACGTATATATATTGTTTGAACATATCATGCAGTAGTCGAACATATGAGGCCTTTCATATAGGCAAAGTTTAACTTTTTTAATAATATCGTAATAATTTGTATATTTTGCCATTTTATCACATTCAGTTGTTACTTGTATGAATATCGAGTAGCATTAATTCTCTCTATTTTATATTGCATTCCTTAACAATAATTTATTAATAATAGCCTCATTACAAAATATTTTTATATACATAAAATTAAATAGAATCCTTAAAATATTGCAAAATTATTTGGTTTTGTGATTTATTGAGTCTTTGGGACTGTAAAAGAAAAAAATGGTATTACATTCATTATTTATCTCATTTTAATTAAAAAAAATGAAATTACATTTTTGTTTTAATGATATGAATGGAAATGATCAAATCATCATTATGATATGATCATTTAATTAAAAAATCCTAATCATGTATGATTTGAATCATGATTATTGAAACCATACAATAAACAAGAATTGAAAATTACATTAAAAGAAAACATTTAAAATTATATTATTTCAAAATACAATAAAAAGAATGAACATTCTGTTTATTCAGTGGACGAAGGATTTAATAACATTTAAGACGATAAACACACACACACACATTAAAGGAAATCACAACTGAATAGCACAAATTACTGTTTTCTCAAGAAATGGAATTTTTACTCATAACAAATTCCTAAACAGTATGCTAGCTTTTTAACTTGCTGGCAGAAGCAGATTTTATAAATAAATCTAAGTATTAATGATATTTATATATTTATTTTTCACACCATCTTATATTTTCAACAATCAACCAACACTCACATTTGGCTTCGAAAAGTTCCACCAGGTATGGGAAATCCCATAAAGAAATCAATTCCCAAACCGAAAATTTCTTGGGATTGGACATGTTTTTCTCATGTCAACAGACAGCAATCGCGAAATCAAGACCTCAAAATTCTCCCACCGCAACCCCACACAATAATTCCTTCACTGAGCAACACCCAGTTTATGACATCTGGTGGTGAAAGGTAAGCCTTGGACAAATATCGAACTCCCCCCTCCTTTAATACTATGGCCAGCTTTCGATCCCTCGATCCCCTGATACTTAATCCAAATGTAAACACAATTCCATAGGCACCGAGGATTTGGTAATGGAGCTTGGGGCCTACCCTAACTTCCCTTATCTAGTGGTTAATGTATCTTCTACCCAGCTGGGGAGAGCTGCCAAAATCCAATAAAGTTGATGAAGAAAACTTTTCTAGATCTTCAGACATTCAATCAAAAACCAGAGAAGTAGCAATTTAAATAACGATATAGAAAATAATTTTATCACTTTAAATCGATTGCAAAATTTTATTCAGAGATTCTGAGTATTACCAGCCTTCTCCTAAATATAAAAATATTTAGGAGATTTTTCTCCCTATATAAACGTACAAATTATTAAATATAATAGACTTATAAACTTATAAGTATAAACAAGACTTTATTTAATGTTAAATAAAAATTTAAGAAATAAACAAGTTAAATAGAAATTTAATGTTAAATAAAATACCGGTTATTAAACTTATGTTTAATAAACTTATGTTTAATAACCGGTATTTAAACTTATGTTTAATAACCGGTATTTTATTTAACATTAAATTTTAAGTAAATGTTTGGATATAAAACTTTAAAAATAATCTATTTATTTATCACATAATCAGGAGAATAGGTAAATTGATATGTAAATAAAGGGTGTAATATTGTCGTCATTTATCATTTTGGAAATCTATTATGAAACAAATAAAATCACTATGGATTAAAATTAGAAGCATTAATTTAGGACTGCCTAATCTCTTTGTTAAAAAGTATTACTATGCCTAAGAAAGACAATTAATTGCAATGGAAATATCTGCTACAGCTGACTAATAGAGGAAGCTTAGTAAAATCTTATATTCTTATCATCTACCAATAAGTAAAAGAAGTATCTGGTAGAATTATTTATCTTTTTACTGCATCTGAAATTATTCTTCTCTTTACAGCATTCTACATAACAAGCAATGCATTCCACGGATGAGGCAGTTGAGTATCTCATTCAAGTGTGATAAGTCGATTAAGTACATCAACAGTGATAAAGCCGACTCAAAATGCTATTGAATGTAACCATTCATTAAGAAGCAAATATTTTAGATGCTAAAGAGAGAATGCAAGCTTATTTTATTAATAATATAGTAAGACATCAATTTTATGGCGAAATTCAAAGTTGTGTGTGTTAACTTTTGACTCACGGACTAAATATCAAGGATATAAATTCATTATTACCCACACATTCTATTTAATTTTCTTTAAATAAATAATAAAATCTTGTCATGCTTAATCAGTTTAGTTAGCAATTCTCTGAGAATAAGTTTAGGCTCATAATAAATAATGATGAATTGCTTATAATGATTTTTCTTCGAGCTTTTCTGTTAAAGGAAAAATTTCAAACCAATATATTATTAGGAAATATCTATGAATGAATTTTTTAACTGAATTTTTGTTAATTTGGTTTTTTTTCTAACATTTCCAATTGATTTTTCAATACGTATGTATCACTAAAATAAAATTCCACTAATAAAAGTATATAATATTGGAATTTTCTTTTATTTTTTGAAGAATGTAGTTAATAAGAAAAATCAAATATAAATGTCATTTAAAAGAAAATTTCAATATTAAATTTTTTATATTAGATAATGACTTTTGAATATTAGATAAACATATATTGAATATAAGGTATACAATAATAGTTATTGTACGATTAACAAATTTTGAATATTAGTTAATCATACAATAACTACTATTTTTTGGAGGCACGTACATTACATTCTGTATTACGATAATGTTATGTTTGATTATGCATAACCTTCTATGTTACGATAATGATATGCTTGATGAGGCAATGATTTTAAACCACTGTGCTGTGACACTTTTGTATGCTACCAAATTCTTAAAGTGTGCCACCAAATTTTAGAACTGTAAATAGTAAAAATTATATAGCTTTTTATTATAATTAAAGTAGTAAACGTATTATTTTTGTAGTATATATTATATTATTTTATTTTAGAATCAAAATTATTATCATAAACTATTTCACACAGTGTCTTGAAGGTAAGTAAACTTTTAAACATATCTTTTTCCTTGTGTGAAACCAAAGTTTGATATCGTTGAAAATGTGCTGCGACTAAAAAGAGTGAGAATCACTGATCTAGAATAATGGTATGTTTATTTTGTGTTAAGAAACAATGTCACTCATGAAAGCAAAGAAATATGAAATAATTAAAATTTTTGTTTTTGTTGAATAAGAATCTAGGTTGCAAAAGAATTCACAATTTCATAAATCCATTTTTTTTGGTGCAAAAACTATCAGTTTAAAATATTGTAACGACTACAGTTGCGAAAATGGCGCTATAAAATTGAACTCTGCCTAGAATGTTAAATCAAAGCTTTCTGACGTTTGTAGATGTTATTATTCAAATTTGACTCTGTATAATGTAGTTAAGTATTCTAGAGATTTATCTATTATTTATTTTATAGTGGATCCTTTTCATTAGCTGCATACTTAAAAATGGGAACAAATTTTTGTTTTACCAGTGTCATTTATAACTGTGGCGCGCACAGAGAAAAACTAAAATTTATTTTATACAGGCAAGTTTTTTCAGTTTGTATTAAAAATATTCATGGTGTTGAGATTAATTTTGCTAAATAAAAAAATTGGGATACAAAATTTTGACATGAAGCTCTTTACTTTGACATTTGATTAAATGGCATTATATTATGAATGATAATTTTGATGAAAATTTCTTCATATAAAAATTTCAGTGTGTAGATCTAGATAACGTTTTTTTTAAGAATCAGAATATTAAAATTATATACATAATACTTTATTTTGTTTCGTTGCCCAATGCTTATTTTGCTCACATGAGAACTGGAAACTAGTTATTTGTTTTGAAAATAAAATTACATATTTGAGTTAATACTAAAATAATAAAAGATACAATTACTGATATATTAAACTGTTTCAAACATTTAAAATATAATTCTTACGAAGATTATTTTAAATTTTTTAGTTTTCCATTGTAGTTAAAAATTTATATTTTTGACTGTAAATTTTGCAGAAAATCACGTATGCTAAATTATTTGTCTTCCCTTTCCTTTTGAAAACAAGCCCATGTTTTCAGAAATTATTTATTTTGGTAAATAAAATTATAAAAGCTAAAACCAATATAAATATGTATTTTAAAATTTTATTTTTACCAGCTGATTGTATATGTAACATATGGATTTATTATGAACAAAAGGAACATTTAATAATTAGTGGCAATTTTTAAGGAGTTAAAGTTAATTAATTAGCGTATATCATATCCCATATTTTATCAACAATTATTATATTTACATTTTTTTTTGATTTTTTTATGCAAAAAAATAAATATTTATAAAGCTGAATTATTTTCACACGTTATTCTACCTATTAAATTATTTGGTACTAAATACCAGTACAAAATGACATAGAGATAAATGACGGTAAGTTTTATAAACTTATTTAGATTTTTCTCAAAAAAATAATATTTTTGAAGGCTCTGAATTTTATTAAAATAAATTAAAATTACAATTTAGTAAATCATTTACGAGAAAAATATCAGTAAAATTAGTTTTTTATTGAAATACGATTCCATAATTTTTATTAATACGTCAACATTTTGTATTATTTTTATTAAAGTTAAGTACTTTAAAATTTAGTTTTAAACATAAGAATATATCTAATGCAATCTAATATATCCTATGCGGAAAAAATGTTTCAAAAATATTCTGACAGTTAAATCTCTGTGCTTAAATCAATAAACTTTATTAGAGTTTTAAATTAGATCTTTTTTTATATTTATACTGAATATTATTTTCTTTTTGTTAATATTATACTCATGTATAATCCAAATTCCAGATTATAAAAACTGGTTAATGCTACCAAAATATACGAATTTATTTAAAAATAAAATAAGCCATGTATGATTTGATACATTTTCTTTCTGAAGTTCTCATATCTGACTTTTAAATTTAAAAACAGTTCTGAATTTGTTGTCAAACAACAAAGAATATTATTATAAATCTTCTGTAATCTTAAGACAATTGCTCCAGCTAAATATTACATTGGAAAAAATGAATCTATGCAGTTTTGTTTGAAAAAAGCAATTTCGTGGAAGGCATGATTCATGCATATAATCGAAATAAAATCATGGAATCTCATGAAGAATAAAAATAATTTTTAAAAATAAGAGATCATCATAACCTGTAGAACTAGTTTTTTAAATTTAATAATTAACACTGAGTTTAAAATAATATAATTTCAATTTTTATACTTTTATATTATTTCGTCATAAGTCATTTCTCTCGCATAATAACATGGAAAAAATAAAAGATATACAAAAGCTTTGAGATTATTTATTGAACATTTTTACAGTCTTTAATTACAAATATCTCCAGTTTTACGCCATTTTTTTAAATGTTTGTATTGATTTGAAGTCCAGCGATTGACTTTTAATGTAAATAAATTTTGAGCTGTAGCAAAGTTGTAGTAGTTCAAACATAGATTATTTATTGAAATATTGGATAATATAATTTCATTGAAATAAACTGATTTTAATTTTATACAGAAATGTAACACTTTTTCCAATTATAATCTACATTTTTCTGATATAATAAGTCAGAAATATTACGTATTTTACGTTTTTTATTTTTTCAAATCGCCCAAATGTTTTTACCATAAAAAGCTAAATTTTAAATTTTAAATAAAATAAATACATTGCTAAATGTTTTTAACATGAGAATTCCAAATTTCGTTTGTATATGTAGTATATATATTAATATAAAATAATAGCTGGAATTATTACTTGCAATTATCGATTCTTCAATAATTACTGAGATTAAATATTTGTTTTTAAATAAAAGATTTTTTAAATTTATATTTATATATACAAATAATAATTAAATCCACATTATTACACGTGGAAAGAATATTTGTGAATAAATATTGCATGCTTATAATATAGTGAAAAGTAAGTTGCAGTCGAAGTTTATAACTCATTAATAAATATCTTCAATTTACTTGAGTATGCTTCTTTTGTCTAAATGTAAAACAATGCAATTTCGTTAACGTAATATCAAAGTTACCAAAGGAATCTAAATATTTTAGTTTAAAGAATATTTAAATTTTTCTCTAAGAAATCTGAATAAACATAAATATATTGAATACCAGAAAGGTATTTACATTGTTTAAATATAAATAATGAATTAAGAAAATAGTTATACCATAATGATATCAAAAGTAGGAAAAGTATTTTGAAATAACGATATATTATTTATAATTTCAATTTTCGAATATCTTCTTTGGCACCATTATCACATGGCAAAAATGTAGACAAATTGGATATATAGCAAATTTTAATTCATTGTTACGCCTGTATATTTTCAATTTTCAGTTTTAATGATGGCTTTTAGACCCTCAATATTTTACAGATTTTAGAATTACTTTTATGTTTCAAAAAGTATCTAAACTGAAATTTAATTGGAAAACTTTCTGAGAACACCCACTTCTAGTTGTTTGATAACCATGATGTGCGTTTTCTATCCCAACGCCTCAATCATTTCCTAAATAATTACAATGTTCTAAATTTATTTTCGCTGGAAAAGATTATACATTTTGCTTAACAAGATTAGAATGTGCTCAACCCGGTAAGTCGTCCTTGAATTATAAAGACTTCATTTTCGCTAATGTCATCTGACTGTCTAACATTACTCTCGTACGTCTTGTGCAGATGACTTTTTTTCAAAACAAACGCCCATAGTTTCATCATTCCAAACTTAGTCAAACCCATGAGAGAATAGTTATCAGAGAAACCGCAGGTGACGGTGAAAGAACGCCCAAAAAAAATTATCTTTTAAAGACATTGTTTCTTTTTCGCTAAGAAACGCTTAGCTATTTTTTCGAAGGAAGAGAATAACCACGCCACAAAAACCACGTAATGAGACGCTCGGCCAATTATGAGAATGGTTGAATTTTTGAGCAATCAGTCATTCTTAACGAGGTAAGGCCCAATTTCCTATGCTAATGGGGTACTCATACGATTCTCGAAAATGATGATGGATTCACAGTTTTTTTTTATTTATAAAATATTACATTTTTTTAAATGACGTAACTTTTAGAATGAAAAATGTACTGCGTACTTCAGTCAAATAGTTAACTCAACTGATTTTTTTCTTTACCGAATTCTTTACATTAATTATTTAGTGTTCATTTAAATAAAATATTTTTATTAGCAGTTAATTTAATAATGTGTATAATTATCAAAACGTTTTATTATTTAATTAGCTGTGCTTACTGGATTTTCAATCTAAATAAAATGAAATAACAAAAATAAAATCATATTTTTCTAAAAGTTTAAAAATACAATTTTTTAATCAGATTGTTTTTTTCTTGTTAAATAAAAAATATTAATTATTTCAAATAAATTTAAGTAACAAGTATTTAGTAATTGTCATATTACTAAATACTTGTTATTAAAGTTAAAAAAATTAAATAACAAGTATTTAGTATTTGTTATTTAAATAGGTTATTCAACTACTATCATGCGATTACTTAGTTCCTTTTATTGAGTTCCCAGGATGAATGAAAGATAATATGAGTTATAAAAAACAAATTATATTTCATATTTTATAAGCTCATGAAAAACAAGTTGAAAAAAATGAATTTAGGCAGTATATTTAGAGTAAACGCGCTTTTCCTTTGACATTTGAAAGATTATAAAATATTTCATCCTATTCTGTTATACATGCGTCTACTAAGCTTACGAAATTTTATAACAAGCATTATTAATATAGTCAAAAAACTTAAATCTAAGTAGTTTTTGATCGTATTATACTTTAAAAATAATGTTTTTCTCATTTCTATAGATCTACATTTTTACTCATTAAAATATATTGCTGATATCGATGACAATTGTATCAGACTGACTTTATAACTGTATTATAGATTTCGAATTTTTAACTATTATTACTGTTTTCATACATCTTAGGAAAAGAAATTAATGAGATCCGTTGAGGATATGGACTTAGAGCTAGCTTCCCATATCCAATTCCTTTCTCAACTTATTCAAAATTGTACAATAACAGGAACTAAATTTTCCTATAGTTATAATCCATGACTTTTAAGAAATATTTAAAAAAAATATTATAATTCGTAAGCAAAGAAAGAATATAAGCTAAATATTTTATGTCAAATAATTCGTTCTTTAAGCAAGGAATGCAGAACTTCACAAATTTTTATGTAAATAGAATTTCTTGTGAATATATTGTGAAATACTTATCATTTTGGGCTGACATTATCGTATAAAAATCCCTTTTGCACAATATAATTTTACTAACTTATCTCCTGTCTCAACTGCATTTCTAAATAATTTGATCTTCTTTAAATAATTAAATATAATTCTAATTTTATTCTTCTATAATTAACCTTTTATTTCATTGATTATATTCTACGTCAAGTAAAAATAAAGGCTCACCATCTGAAGTTTTCTTCACACAAAGATTACATCAAATAAGTAGGGTAATCAATTTTCTTTTGTTCTCAATTGATTAAAGTATTTCTATTAAAATTTATTAATATAATCCTAATGAAATATCACGCATAATTATTCTTGCACACAAGGTGTACATTGCCTATCGCATATTTGTGGTTTATGATGCATATTGTTTGGAAATATGCATTAAAACATCCAAAAGAAATACTTCTTTAGAAAAAATTTATGTTTCTAGTTTTCATAATAATATATTTTAAATGATGTTATGTTGATTTTATTTTTTCTTAATTTATTGTTATTTAATATAAACTAGTTTTATAGTAAAATCAAAATATTAATTACTCTGCAATATATCAACTAAAATGGAAATACCATGTTTTTGCTTATGAAAATTATATTTTTCTTGCAAAGTTCGTTTTACCATTATTTTAAATTTATGCAAAGAAATAAAATTAAAATTAAATTACTCCAAAAAATTTTATATCGAGGTTCTTTTGAATTTAAAACCACATTTTTAATGTAAAGTAATATTTGGGTTATGAATAAAAATACTGAGAGTAGATTAAGTTTATGATAAAGCAATTAAATAAATGAAAACTGATTAGATATTTAAATTGCCTTTTCAAACCCAATTTTGCATCAATTTAAAAAACTGACTCAGAGTATTTGAAAATGTCATTACAATTTTATCGTTATGTTCCTTGCTACCCTTTTTTGATTCCAGAAAATAATTTTCAATTAATTATTTATGCAAAGAACATTAAAATAAAATATTTTATTCATACCATTTATCATTTCCTCTTCTAATAAAATAGAAAGCTTAATGGGGAAAATAATACAAATTATAATATTTATGAATTATTCGATACAAGTTTCCAAAATATTTTCCTTTGAAAATATATATCTTAGGAGTGGCAACAGACGGATACAATAAATCCTTATTTATTTGAGAATGTGAATATCTAGACGATGAAAATTCGCACATTATGGGAGATGACACAATTTGATATGAATGACGTATAAAAATTAGTTTAATAAATCTCAACTTAATCTGTTTCGAATTTCATTTCTCCAAGTTAGATAAAGAAAAAGAAAAAAAAACGAGGTAATAAAATAAATAAATTAAGAAAACGAAAAATGTGGTGTTTGAAAATCACTGCACTTTAAAATAAAAAAAAAAAAAAAAAAAAAAAAAAAAAAAAAAAAAAAAAAACATGGGAAACAAAATAATAACAAAAAACTATTTCAAAATTTAACTTCTTAACTAAATAAAAAAAGAAAGTTCGGATAATTTATTTTTCATTTTCCTCGGTCGTTTCTCATGAATAAAATGAGGAATATTTTGTTGAAGTGCTTCTTGATAAAACGCATTCGAGCAATTTTAACATTCTGTTTGGCGCTTTTGAATTTAAAATATTCAAAAGACTGCGCCCGAATACGTCATCACCAGTAACGGAAAGCCCGAAATATATGCATGATGTTAAAAGTGATGTAACGAAAAAAACTCGAAATTCAAAAGAGATGGTAGTTGACGATAATATGCAAGGAGATAAAATTAAAAAAAAAATAAGCAAACAAAAGCAAACAATCTTCATTATCTTTTGAGTGTAAGTTTCTGATATATTTTTCTTTCTTAATTATCATTTGCTTTGGCGAGGAGCTAAATATTTGCGTTCAATTATTTATTTTTTTTTTCCCTTCATGCTTTGCGCCTTCACCTTCTCTTCTCATTTGCTTCTTCGCTTCACTTCACGAACCTGTTCGCGACAGATCATTAATAATTAGGTTACCAAGTACTCGATAGAGAAATAGCTTTCCAAAGTTATCGAAGCTTATTTGGTTTAGGAATATCGAAGACTTCAATGTTATGTTAACTACCGGGAAACCATTTTTTACTTTGCAAACTTATTCTTGATTGGTAAAAATGCTCAAATCCATTATTGAGAAAGCTCTTGCTCGAGATTAGCCTAAAAAGATATGTATTATCATGGAAGTTCATTCACTTGTTTATTAAGTATTTGCTATACGAGCACTTAAATAAAAAGAGAGATAAACGATAGATAAGTTCTTTCCATATAAAACTTAGCATATGTTAAACTAAATATACATTATCTGTTATAAAGAATATACTAGATATTTATTATCTGTTACTTATTATCGTTACATTTGCTTGTTTAGATACAGACTTTACAAAGTCTGATTTAGCAACAGACTTCGCAAAACAATAAGAAATAATAGAAACAGAACGTAAAAATCTTAGAGCTAAAATGTTAGATGTAAATGTTTTCTTTTAATATTTCATTTCTAGATTTAAAAAGGCCTTATCGTTAGTGGTGTTATTTCATTATTTCTCTCCTATACACTGCTACTATTGAAAAAACAATCTCATTTCAAATTTAGTAAACTAATAATTTTTACTCAGTAAGAATATAATTATATAATGATATTTTTATTATGAAGCGTTTAATTACAAATAAGGTTTTAGAATGGATTAAATTTAAAACTGGATTAAAATGTGTGAAACACATAAACATTATATAAATATCATTTAAGTGTGAAAATGTCAGCTCTCGGATAAGACAACGAATTTACTGTCTATAAACATTTATTTAGTTCAAGAATTTCATGTAATTTATGTAATCTTTTGGTTAAAGTTTATATGAAACTTCTGAAGCGAGTGTAATGTACAATATAAGTCGAAATGAAATATGCTTAAAATATTCAGTGACATTTATAGAGACTCTTTTATAGCGAAAACATGATTTCATTTAACCAAAATCTTGTATTTAATGTCATATTTAATGAGCAATTAGAATTCTCAAATAAAAATTTCGCAATTTCAAAATAAAAACACTTAAAATATAAATAAATTATGCACAAATATAAAACAAATATTCAAAGAGATAACAAAATCAAAAATTGATAAATATAATAATTTAATAAATTCTAAGTTTTTAAAGACTACCAACTTTGTTATTTTTAAAATTAAAAATGCATATGAAGACTTGTAAAAGCTCATGAAAGTAATATAACAGCCTATTTACTGGTTAGGATATTATGTCTATGTTAACATATACTTTAAATCTTCAATAAGTATACTTACTTTTCTTAGCATCGAGTAAATAAATAAAGAATTAGGGAAACAATTTTCAGTGTTATACATTGAAATTATATCCTTTTTCAAATATGTAAAATTTCTAAACATTATATATTTAACGATATTTTAATACATAATATTTTTCTTGTGATTTATAACATTTTCTGCAAACAAATCATGGTTTCTAAGAAATTTCGTACTAAAATTTGCTAAAAAAACGTTATCATAGATAACTGATTAATAAATAAAAATAAGAAAATGAATCTATTAAAATTAAGTATGGAATAAAAATAGATTTATTTATTGTAGAAAACATGTGCCAAAAACTCCTTTAAATCTATTTACAAATTTTGTATACTTGTATTTTTATCACTTTTTTGAAAGTATCATTTTGTTTACATCCACGAAATGGGACCGTAAATAAATGTAGAAACTTTACTGGCGCCATCGCATTCCTAATAAATAAAAAAGCTCCCTAAGGCACTTAGTTTATATCCCGCTGCTATACGTCGAAGTAAAATTCGTCAAAACATTATAACAGAAACAATTTCGAATATTATCGCACAAGCACTCACTTCGTCAATTTACATGAAGATGGTTATGACTTATTCTTATTCATCGCTCTCGTAAGTCTTATGAGCAGTTGATTCTGCCACATAAAATTTCTAAATTTAGGGTCCACAGATCCGTCTTTTCCAATATTTCGGAGGAGTAGATTACATATTTCAAATCCCACTTCCATTCGAAAGCCAATTTTGTCTTTTACGAGATCTGCTTTTCATTCGAACGTCATTGCCTATCCCTCGGATTTGCACCCCCCTGAGCTCTCAACGTCTGGAGAGTGAAAAACCATTGAATAAATATCAGGCGTCATCATTCATGTTCCTGAAAGAATTCTTCCTCCGAGTGGAAACATTCTTCTGCTAACGTCCACCAGGTGGCAGTGCAGCGTAAAGATTTATGTCCGACAATGATCTGTGGTGGAGGAAGGTGCAGTTAGAAAATTTATACGACAGAAGTGTGGAATTTTTTTTTCAACATACATATATAGATCCGATTGGGAGGAAATTTAGAGGAAATAATAGGTAAGAAAAAGAAATTTGTAGTGATTGCCAGATATTCGATCGAGAATTCCAAGCGATATTTTTTATTTCTCTTATCCTTATTTTTGTATTTATTGAAGATCCTTTAATACAGTTCTAAAATCTGAACTAAAACTATGATTTTCCCAGCAGACTACCTTGTTATTTTATTAAAATATGTTTTATAATAAGTATAGATGGTAAAAATAAATTAAGCAATCTTTTGCTAATCTCTCATTTAAAATTTAAGCAATAAATTTGTTAAATTAAAACCAAGTCGTATGTTATGCATTTCCATAACAGGGAATTTTCTTTAATTTCATATTTATTTCTTTTAATCCATTGCAATCAAAAGTACCAAGAAAATTAATGAATAAATTGCATAAAAGTTTAGATAACGTTCCTTCAATTAGCACTTAGGTTTTTTAGTTTTGGTGTTATGATACTTATAATATTCTAAGAAAAAAGCAAAGCTGATTGTATTGATTATTCATTGTTCAATGTATAAATTTAAGTAGTCAAATCGGAATAAATTTTTGGAATAATTTCAGGATATTTTCTTAACACTGATATGTGACTTCACATAGAGGGTGAAGCTTTCAATTTTGTAAGCAATCTGAATAATATTATTATCAATAAATTTAAAAATAAGTACTTTTTAATTAAAATATTTTTTGCTATAAATTCGAGAAAAAAACTCTATATCCAGTTAATAATGTTAATGGAAAAAGTAAGCAAAACCTTGTGCCAATTTCTTCACTAGATCACGAAGTGAAATTAATTTGCTCGAGATTAGATAAATATCTTTCCTAACACTGGTAAAAAATGTAATATTAAAATCAGACAAAAACAACTCAAAACCTGATTAAATGGTTTTATTCTGCTTACTTTACTACTCGTAAATATGTACCAAATTTTATCATTAACTCATTGCAAACAGCAAAACTAAAAACATTGTCAAGACAAACAAAAAACAGTTTTTTTTTAAAACTGTTTTCCACTGTTAAGTTTTTATCTTCTATTAAGGTGTTTTGATTGATAAGTATGTTCTAGTAAAATAATGTTTTTCTAATTCCTGGACTATCGAATTAAAATATTATTGTTTTTCCACTAGAGAAGAAATTTTCATGCAGCATTACATTTCTTTTCAGATTTTGGTAAAAGAAAGAAATCATTCTGTTACCGAAGCAGTTTTCACCAAACGAATGAGGACAAGAATAAAGCAATATAAAGTAGTTTTTTGAACTGTCATTCTGAAAATATTTCATTTCATTAATGCTTTATATCTTGGTAAAATTTATGCTTTGTGATGTTTAACGATGACTGATTCTCTTTTATGATAATGATATAATATCAGTAGTTAATCATGGTAAGTATTCTAGTCATGATAAATAAGAAGCATATATATATATATATATATATATATATATATATATATATATATATATATATATATATATATATATATATATGCTTTATATATATATATATATATATTATACTTTAATACATATATACTTTAAAGCAATGCTTGCAATTCAATTAATAGGCATTGAATAACAAATGTCATTTATCATTATTGAAGATTTTATATATTATTTTTCTCGGTTACAATAAGCGCTTAAAATTATTTACTACATTTATAGCTGACTTATTGGATATATTGTTTTTTTATGATATATTTTCTAGCTGAAGCATATATACTTTAATTGCAAACAATAAATATATTTTGCTTTTTTAATTTGTTCTCATTTAAATAAAATCCTCTCATAATTTTATTTTTTTCGGACAGAAAAGTATTTGAATATTAGCATAGAATTTAATTCATTTTCTAATGTTTATTTATTTTGATGACAAACATTTTACAAGAGTAACTTCAAAGAAAAAAATCAATGAGTTCATTAAGTATAATCATAAAAAAGGAGCAATTTTACTTTTAAAAAAATCAACATTATAAATAGAGTATATATTAAAGCATTCTTAAAAATATTACTACGTTATTATTACGTATAAAAAAAACATCTAATAAAAGCTGAACAACCTCAAAAGACGACGTGAATTAGAATTTCAGAAAATTTCTCATTGTTTTATTATATTACCTTACTTTTTACCTTCCTACGTGTTGTATAATGTGTAAAATTTATTTCACCGAATTTCATGAATAATTTTTGCGTTATCGTCAATTTTGTAATTTTGCCTTAATTTATGATAATCCGTGTAATATAAAAAATCTGTTAGGCTAGAAAAAAAATCATCAATTATTTTTCAAAAATATTTACAAAATCAAAAAATATTTTGGTATTATTTAATATTCAATTTTATTTTTTAATAAAATTCATTGAATAAATCAATTCTGTTCCTAGTACTTTTGTGAACTGAGCTCTCACTGAGAACAATTCCCAGACTTGAGAATTCTGAAACTCACACTAAAGCTGAATTATAGCTTTTTTAAGCACTATCATTAAGAAAATCCTCAAATGGAATTTTCAAATTTTGGCCACATACACAAGTTTTATTGCGTGCAATTTACTGTGTTTCCTGTTAGAATATGCAAATATATATGGTTACTCACGTTGAAGAGCTGTACTGGCTTTTTCCCAAATATGGTAATTGTATTTTTAATACTGTGATGCATTTCGTTCCATGACTTACATTGTGCTATGATATTTTTGATTTTTCTATATTTAGAATAGAGTTACTTTAATATGCTTAAGAGAATGAGAATATCCATAATCTGTATGGATAAAGCATAGTACAAGAACATGAATCAGAAATTACATGTTTTATGGAATGTGGTTTTTTACTTCAATAATTAAATTATTTTCAAAGATACAAATGATTGAGAGAGATGTTTATAAATTATTCGTTACTTATTTTTGCTAGACTTTTTAATTAACACCTATTAATTACTACAACGAATTAATTATTATGTATAAAGAAATAAATCAAAATGTATGCAAATTTAAGTTATTGTTGAAATTCAAATATTTTCAAATAATTGATCTACGCTTTTAGTTTGTTCACAGATTATCATGCAATTAAATATTAGAAATTATTTTTAAGAATTAACAAATTACTTTTCAGTGTTTGTTTATAGTTAAAAAAAGTAATATTTTCACTAAAAAAAGTTGAATATTAGGGTTTAGAAAGCTATTTAGGCCATTATAAACCCTTTAACTTATTATATTTCACACTCATATGCCTAATTTATATTGTACCTTCATATTTATACATTTTTCAATAATATACATTATATATGTATGACCAAGAGAACCTGATATCTGGCAATGTTGGCCTGAAAAGTTCCAAATGTGTAACTAACAGATGTGTCTGGCTTCTTTAGTTACAGCATTCAGAGTGTTTTATCCTTTACTATTTAATAAACTGTTGCAGAATTCGCTTACCATTAACTCTATAGTACTATGGAAAACAAGTGTTTGGTTTTTAGTCGATTGAATCTATCATATACAAACAACACTTCAACTAATCCCAAAGGTGCTTAATAGGAATAAAGTAAGAAATTTATGCTGGTCTAAGCACTTCTACCTGATTGTTATCAAACCATGAAGCTATGGCACATGCTATATGAATAGAAGTATTATCATGATTCAGAAAAAAATATTTTCAAAATGGTTTCCATAGTATCGGAAACATGCAGTTATCATAAATGCCTTTGTAAATTCAACTATCTTGCTCATTCTTATTGATACTTATCAAAAGAAATTTTGTAAATACGTCAGATGACATCATTCTTATTTTATTTTTCATATTTCCTTATAGATTTATTCAACTATAGATTTTTCTTAATATTTATTTGAAAATAATATTTTAGCATCGAAATTAATATTAAATGCATTAAATGATCTGAGAGAAACTGAAGGGTTTTTCATAAAATTTTCATCATTTTTGAACTGATTCCTTAACATTAATTATTATGGAAATTTAAACAATAAAAACTAATCAAAAACGTTTTCATAATATTTTCTGATTTTCATTCAAATCAAAACGTCCAATGTGCGTAGGAAAATAACAAACAGATATTTCTGACCTATAGCAAGCATTCAGCGAAATTTTTAAAACAATTCAACCCACATATTATTTTTCGGAAGAAAGAAAGCAATGTCTCGAAAACAAAAACTCCGAAGTTTATCATTTCAGTTTACTTCTTATGATCCACAATCATCTAAATATGATCAATGACAAAAATAATTCATATGAAAATAATAATTTATTTTTCCCAACCAAGAGCACAATTTATCGAATTTTCTCCACACCCAATATATGTACAGGATACCAGTGTATGTGTATTCAACTATTTATATTCTCGGCCCATAACCACTTGCGTTGAGAAATTAAATCCACCCATAAAATCCTCAGTTATCTCTCATCGCGTCCACCTATCAGATGAGCTATCTGATTGGTCACGAGTGCTACGGTTACTAGATACATAGCCACTTACTCCTGCCCTACCTACTATAGCAGAAGGAAAAAAAATTGCTTTATAAGATGGGCTGGGGACTAAGAAATCCCGCAGCGCCTATTCGTCATTATGAGCTACAATTGCAAATAAAACGAAGGCCCGATCTCGGAGCACGAGGGGACCAAACGAGATTTTGCAGGGAAGGCCAAATTAAGTTAGAAGGCCGAGTACGACGAATGGTGGGCGTATGGATGATTGAAAAGAAATGTTGGGTTGCTTGTACAAACACCCCGTGTTTTGTGGCTCCTTCTCAGCTTTGAGTGTTCATCAACGTGGCTTATTTGGTAACTGTGAGGGGAGGGGTTACATTGGAAAGCTTAGAGAATACTCCACGACACTGAGATGAAACAGAATAATAGCACTAGACTACGCCTTTCAGCTTCAGTAACAAAATGGCCAAATAATTCATCATGAATCACAGATTTAGTGCTCGTTATTTTACTCTTTAAAGATGCTTATGTAGTGAAAAAGCTATACAGGATTTTATATTAAAGTTTTAATGTATTTCAATATTTGAGTTTTCATTAAAATAAATAATTCACAATTATTTGAGGGCTTTTTATTTATTTATTTATTATTATTATTATTATTATTAAATAAGTTCCCCAAAGATTTGAATTTATGAAACAGTATCTAAGAAGAAGAATTTTATGAATTCAACCTAACCCATATTTTTTTTCTTTTTTGATAAAATTGCGTTCATTTTTTCTTTTCTAATGTGGTATGAATGAATGTATTCTAAGATATATCACGAAATGTATTAAATTTCGTTCTTAAATTAAATTCAACCAATCAAATTAATAACAATATATACATGCATATTGATATCTGAAAAATGTATTACATTATTCAAAAATTAGAAGAGTTTATGACTTTAATGCGAACAGTTAAATTGAATGCGAAACTAAATTATAACACTTATATCCTAAAACTTATCTAAAATTAAAAGAAGGAAACTTCATATAGAATCCTGGATTTATAAAGTCAAAAACAAAAAATTATAAAAGTGCGGACACGTAGTGCAAAAAATGACATTGCTTCAAGATCTCTTGATTATCATGCAGAAAACGACATTGTTTGTAATATATTTTTTTACAAAATTATAACATTTTCGTACAAGAATTATGTGATAAAAGTAGGGTTTAGATGTACTTAAAATATTAAAAGAATGGTGAATATTAGGATTTGAATTGCTACAAAACAGTGTAGACGATAAGAAAATCTGTACTGAGGCTGTAAAGTAAAACAATCCAAGTTCGGCATTAATAAAAGATATGCAATAGGTATAAGCCACTAGTATTAGTTTGCTCAAATCAAATCAACATGCCTTGAAAAGAAAATTAATAACTAAACACCGAGATTGAACATAACTATTATTAAAAGAAAAGATGCTTTAAACAAATAAATTCTACTATAATTTGTATGACACTCGATAAATTCTGATATGGAATAAAAAGCTTCCTCAAAATAATTTATTTTATTTTATGCAAAATTTCTTTTGTGAAGGATTACAGATATATGAATAACAATGTCACATTATTCCAAACTAACTGGTATGTAACTGGTAAACTGATTAAGTCATCATAAAAAGTATCGTAAATTTGACCCATGGTGAATTGACCATCGTCATTCACCATTGAGGTAGCAGTTCAATGAGAAAAATCATTATTTGAGCAACTTACTTTCTGTACTATACCAAAACTGAAGAGGGAAGATAAATTCCGCGAATTTTTCACCTACATGCAACTTCAAATCATGATAACATTTAATTTGAAATGAATTTCTTTAATTATCTTATTCCAATCATTTATTCATGAAAGCGAAAATTAATGATGTAAGTAGAAAGAGAGAAGATAAGTGTTTTTAAACATTTATCTGTGCTCTTTCTACTGCTATTCAGATAGCAATAGCAAATCGATCGGCTTGAGATATACAAATGAGATAATAAGATATTATCTAATACTTTAAACTGGAGCCACTTAGGATTTCTGTAGCATTTCCATTTAGCATTTTCTATTAAACTAAATCTGATGAAGAGTATTTGAAACATACTCTAACTGACACTAGTCTAAAGCAAGAATGACTTATGGCCTAGAGTTTGAATATTGCTTTTTCAAGAAGAATGTATACATGTTTTTCTGAAGTCTCATCAATAAACTCATGAAATTCGCGAAAAAATAGAAATGCACTAGGCTTATTAACTGCTCGAGGATAACTGCATCTTCATTAATTTTTAAAAAATCAGTAATTTTTTTTTCAAAAGTGTTTATTTTTTTTTCATTGACATGGCACAAACTACAATTTCTAACCACTTCATTATTTTATTTTTCCCGTATCAAAGAATCAAATTTCAAATGAAATTGCATTGCATTTCATCTATTATGTTTTAATGCAAATATAATATATATATATTTTTTGTATCTAATTATGGATTTTTTCATTTTTTGTTGTTTTCCTGATTTTTATACTTTTTTTTAAACTGTGTACATCCTTATCTTTACAAAAGAATGTTTGATAACATTGAATACTTTCAATAAAGTATATTAACATAAAATAATTTTAATTTAACAATAAAAATTTTAATATTTTGTAAGTTCACTTGAAACGTTTTCAATAAATATTTAAAAAAGACAAGGAACTTCTATTTCAACAAACTCTAATTATGCCATTCATTTAAAAAGAAAAGAAAAGACATCAATGTAAATATCTATAGATAATGTACATATTTGTGGTAGGGATACATATAACTAGCCGACATACATTTTTATTCTGGTATCCCTGTTTATGTAAATTTCTTTGCCATTATGTACATAAAATTTATATAGTTTTTTTCCCTTAGTAATTAAATTAAATATGCACCTGTTTTGATATAATTGTTGAAAGTAATCAATGGAATACAAATTAGGATAAAGTTTAGTTCCAATGAATAATAAATTGTTAGTACTCATAATCAACTTTTAAGATTTTGCTCAGATAAATATGACACAATTTATTTTCTGTGAAACAAAATTAATTTTATTTTACAAAGGTTAAATAAAACCGCAGTTAATAGATATATAATGAGGAATCTTCTATATAACATGCGTGTTTTTATTATTAATATTATAAAAAAATATAAAGGAAAAGGAAGCTTAACAAATGATAAAACTTTGCAAGTATTCACCTGAATCCATTTAGCACTTAAAATATTCGATTAAGAATTTATGAAGGTGAAGTTCATTTTTGATTATTTTTTATAAAACCCCATAGCACTTTGTCTTCATTAATTGAATCAATCGTAATCAATCCTCATTAGTCAAAGCAAAATTGAAGATAATTCATCTTCATTAAAGTGTCAAAGTCTCATCCAGTTATCATCATCGCTAGTTTGAGAGTCTCGATGGATTTGGGTACTTATTTCAGTCAGAAAACAAAGCTACTTAATATACTTTAGAAATTAAGAAGTATGTTTACGATAATCTTCAAAAACAGAAGGTATGACAATCATGTAATTAATGACCTACAAATAAGGAAAGTTATAGCTTTTTATTGAACAACTTGCAACAGCAAATTTTATTTTCAGAGAATGCAGCTATCATAACAATTTCTTCTGAACAAATTTTCAACAGTAAATTTTTTTAATGGAATAAAAAAAAAGTGTTTTTACAATAATTGTAAAATGTAAATGTTGTAAAAATATTTTGATATTTTCTTTTTTTTAAAAAAAAATGTGTTACAATTACAGTAGCTGTCAAAGTTGTTGATTTTTCATGAGTCATTTAAAATTAATAAGTTGACGAAATGATAATGGTAACACAAATTACAGTCTCTAGAATTATACATATTTTTTACCTGCTTATATTGAAGAAATTGATTGATATGTCGAAATCCCAATTAATATTGTTAATGATTCAGTTTTTATTTAGCTTAATTGTTTCGAATAATGGGAAACATCAATGTTTTGGAACAATTTTACCATCAAAGACATTTTCTAAATTGAGTTTTGTTTTGTAAATAAAAATAGAAAAAAATTGTGCATGTAATTATTTTTTATTGATTTTTATTAAGAAAAGAGTTACAGCATAATATATTATGCATTTCTTATCCTTTCAGAGTAGAAAGCATTCTTCATACAAGACACAAGAGTTTGACATGTGACAAAATTAGAATTACAAAAGAAATTAATAGTTATTTACATAAAACTAATACGAGGTGTTGATTAAATAAAAATATCGATTAATTGCTTGTTAGATAATCCAAGTTTTTGAAATTTATTTGTTGATAGCAGTCTTAATAAAGTGCATTTATTGATTATTATAATCTATGTCATATATTCCATATAATGGATAGCGTTTTAATGAATGCATGTTTCTATTGATATGTTAATTTCAGAGAATTTTACTACAACTCATTTTTTTAAAAGAGACTATTTTCATAGTATAATTTCAGAGATTAAAATCCTTTACAATTTTTATCAATATATAATATACAAAAAACTTAAATTTTTATTTATAAATCATTTATTTAAAACTTAAATATTTATTTATTAATCTATTAATATTTAAAATCATTATAAAACTTCTAGTACTTTAACATAGTGCTTCATATCAAACATATATATCTATATATATAATTGCTGTTTTATATACAATTGATTTGTAATAGTAAAGTTTAAGAAATCAGAAAATCGAAAACGCGTGATATTCATTTAAAATAAGAATATTTGTTTCATGAATTTGTAATTGAGTTATGGAAGCAACGCAACTCCTTAAATAATACGAAAACCCTTAGAATCATTAAATGAAAAAGCAATGCATCAGTAATAGCAATGCACCGTTTTCCTATACTTCTTAATTTCTATTCCCAGACCATGAGCTAAATATTCATGTTATGAAAGTCCCTGATATTCTCTAAAGATTTCCTTTTAATACATTTCAAAAGAGTAAATGGAGAGCTCAGAATCGATAACTGTATCC
The DNA here is from genome assembly GCA_026290005.1 of Latrodectus geometricus. Classification (NCBI taxonomy): domain Eukaryota; kingdom Metazoa; phylum Arthropoda; class Arachnida; order Araneae; family Theridiidae; genus Latrodectus; species Latrodectus geometricus. The sequence goes on along the minus strand of JAPDSC010092620.1, from coordinate 29,818 downwards.
GTGACATTTTCAACCCCTTTTCTCGCCAATTACATTGTCTCACCATTAAGGAAACTTCTCAAAACACTAGATTTGCGGTCGAAGTTACGACATCCAATGATTCCGTTACCCTGGAGGTTTCCCTCTGCTTGAATCTAACTGCTATTTTCCCTTTTCCTCTTCAATCCATAAGACGAGTTGGCAGTAGTGTGTAGGTGGCGGATTCCACGATTAACCCTTTGCTTAAGAATCTCTTCCTCCCCCACTTCGACAAATCGATACATGGAGAAGAAAGCACTTTTCGTCTAGGAAGAGAAAATCTTTCGAGAAGAGAATTCGTTCAAACCGTTTTGCTAGTATCGACAAAAGGGATTCGAAAGTAACCCTTTTGTGCCATAAGCCTTATCTAAATTTCAAGGCTTCTAGTTTAAATTGGGATTAGTGATTTTATTTTTCATTCTAAGTTCTTGGAGCGTGTTGTTAGTCTCGAAAATGATAAAGCTGTTTGGAGATTACAAAATTAACGGATTGTTTGGGACCATTCTTAAACAGGATTAGTTCACTAAGCTTTGAATGAATATAGAATATACCCGAATAGAGTAATTAAAGATAGGATTGAATAAATGTGTTTTGTGTGTTTTTTTGTTGTTTGAGGCCTTTAAAATTGTCGCTAATTATGAAGTTTAAACTAAGTTTTATTGCGGAATGAAGAAATAAATTATAATAATTACAATCGATGGACTTTATTTCTTCAATTTCTCCTAAATTATAAATACATCTTTATACAAGTTAATAAAAAAAGTTTTGCAATTAATTAAATTGTTTGGATAATAAAACTGAGATTTAATAGGAGTGTATCATAAGCATTTGTAACATTGATAAGGAATTCAATATTTTGAATAATAGACAAAAATGAAAGATTGCTAAATTAGTCAATGGAATCTGCTTGTCAAAAATCTCTTACAATAATGTTGAATTGTATTATAATTTGTGATTCAAATATTGATACAGTGCAATCTGATTAATATTATTAATATTATAAATTAATATTGACTAATTCTATTGAAATTGCAATAAAATGTTCTAATTTATTTTCTCAATGATATTAATCACATAAGAGATTATCATTGTATTTATGTTACCTACATGCATAAAATATTGCTTTATAATAATTACTAACTACGTGGCTTGTTTGCTCAAATTATAGCAATAATTTGAGCAAACAAGTCACGTAGTATTAGTAC
>JAPDSC010092620.1:0-28585 GCA_026290005.1 Latrodectus geometricus | reverse complement strand
CAAATTATAGCAATAATTTGAGCAAACAAGTCACGTAGTATTAGTACTGGTATACTAGACTAATAATTCAGATCAAAAGTAAAATTTTTAATAAAATGTTATTTCCATTTTATTCTCCTAGAGTAACTTGTGACTTTAAGAAAATATTGTATTTATACGTTTTCATTTTCTCCTTGTAACAGATATTTATTACGATAACTTTGTATTACGAGATAATTTGACAAACTATTAGTATTACAGACTACTAGTATTACAGATTAATAATGCAGAGGAATTTAATAACACAAGTACAATATAATATTCAGTTTAATTACTTTCTGGAAGGGTTTTTAATTCTGTGTCAATAAAAGACTAGAATAAAGAATGGAAATACTTGAAGTAAGCTATTTCTGAATTCTATTATACTGTTTCTACAAATTATATCTAATTCTTATACAAGTAACAAGTTCGATTTATGTAAATCTCAGTGCTTCCTTATTTCTAAAGTGCTTCCTTATTTCTTCAGTTTCTCATACCTGACAATCACGTATTAATATAGATTAATCATAAGATTTATTTAAAATATACTTAACTTTATTTTTAAATATACTAAACTCCGTAAGAAAAAAAAATATTAAAACACATTTTAATTTCTATATTTGTCATTTTGAAGTTTATTTGATTAGTCTAACATAATAGTTCAACGTTTTTACTTTTTGAAAGGAAAATAAAAGGCGTAAAAAAGAATACCAAGAATACCACATAAAGAAGTATATAAGTCACATTAACTCATGAAACTTATATACTAGAAAAGAAAATTTCATAAATTATATAATTGGTTGTTTATTGTGTTGTTGGTACATTTTATATTCTTTAAACTGTAAGAATGTTAAATTGGAAAACAATTGACAATGAATTAAAGTTTCGCTATATGTAAAAGTATTTGCTATTCAAAATTTAGATTTAGATTTCCTTAAAATATTTTGTATCATTAATTATTAATAAATATATATTTGTGAAAATCAAAAGGCACAAAGTTTAATTCTTCATCATCTCAGTTGAGTTAAATATGTATAAAAACATTTATCAATTAATATCAAATTAAAGATATAATATTTATTTCATTGTGATTTGGAAAATATAATGTACATAAAGTAAACTTACTGACAAATATTTCATAGAAATGTGATTATTTTAACACTAATATGTAAATGATTTCATTTAAAATTATATAAAATAGTAAGAATATTATTGAAAATTAATATTGGAAATTGTAATCTTGAAAATCATGCGTTGCCTTCCGGAAGGATATTTTATTATTTATCGTATTTTAGTGTGTCAAAGACACACAAAAAAAAAAAATGATTTTTTTACTACAACAGACAAACTTGAAAGAAGCAGAAATTTGACATTAATTTTCTTTTGTACAATTGTGCTTGAAATCAGAAACGAGATCCTCTATTTCTAAAATATTGTCATTTTTATTACTGACGCTTGTAGTCAGAATATTGTACTATTTAAAATAAAATACTATTTTAAAATTAATATCCTCATTCCCTTTTAATTTAAAAAACTTACTAAAATCATTGGTTCTATCATCTTCACTTTTAGATATGATTGTTTCTTATTGTATTTTGATACGTTATTTATGAATTTATGAGATTACAGTTTGATTTATGAGATGGCAATTTCCTGAGAGTCATAATAGTTTTTTGGCTATAAAATGCCACAGTAAGTGCATGTCTGCCAGAATTATTTTCTGATGTATGACAGACGGGACAGTAGGTAGTATGGATGATATTATATAATTTTGAATAAAGATCAATGGTACCATTAAGACGGGTTCCAATCAGAGACAAATATTTTAAAAGGAATGATAATTTACTTGGTAAATAAACTTAAATTTTTAAAAAAATAATGAAAAAATCAATAAAACATGTAATATAAATTCTTGCCCAGACATTTAATAGTAGTTTTTTTAATTTGATTTTTAAAAATAAGAGGAATAGTTAATGGTATTTTCAAAGTAATATATATGTGCAAAATTCATTAAGAACTTTGTACAACTATTCTCTTTACTTTTGCTTTAACTTTTAACTACTCTTTCACAGAAATGTATTATTCATGTCAGAAAACTTTCATGTGAATAGTTGCATCAAAGTAGATAAGCAAAACACAAAATCGCAAAAACATTTAGTGATAAGTTGTCACAGAAAAAGCTGATTTTAATATTATATTGTAAATTCAGCTGTAAGTACAAGTACTTGAGGATTTATAGAATAAATAAAATTGCCTTTATATGTTTCCATAAGTGAAATAAGATTATGAATAAAAGTTGTATTTGAAATGTTCTCCAAACATTTTTTTATTTGATTGTCTTTGCATAAAATGAAAGAGCGTAATAGACATTAATAAGGAGAAACAACCCTCTTTCTAAGTGAGATTATATTTATGGTTGGCCGGTGTGGAAGCCAAAACTCGATAAATTAAAACATTTTTTAGAATTATTTTGCATCATAGATGTTAAAGTTTCCACTCTAAATCTAATTGACAATGAATTAAAAATTCGATATTCCTATGTATTTCCTATCCAAAATTTAGTTGTAGATTTTAGTAACCATTACAAGGTGTATAGAAATGATTATCCATTATTTATCTCATAACAGATTTAAAAACTACAAGAACGTGAGTTGTTCACTCAAAAATGACATTATTATCACATTATTATCAAAAATACATTATAAAAATTCATATAATAACAAAGTGTATGTCTTTGATTTTATAACATCAATTGGTTTGAAGGAAATAGCTCGATGAGCATTGAGTTTGGTACAAAATGTTTGAAGTCAAGTGCTTTGTGAATTAGTTTCGAATCGATTTAGAATATAGCACTAAATATCTTTTGACATGAAGATTAATGTAAACCTAAAATATCTCATTCATACGAGGAAGATCCCATGATAGACAAGGAGGGTTGTTGGTATAGATTAAAATCAGCATAGGTGGATATAGGGGCCATTAAGAATACCAGTTACGTCAGACTAAAAATATAGCAACGAATAAATGAGACCTCAAATAATGATTTATGCTTCGGCTAATATAGATTCCGAGACGTACATGTTTGAAATATATGCAAACATCCTGTTGCTAAAAATTAATTTCTAACCTTTTCTCTATCAGGTGTTTCTGAATGCATTTTTCCAGGAACGGAACAATATTCCTCAAATTTTTTATTGGTGAACTCATATCATTCATGCAAAAATGCTTTCAGCAGTTTGATTGGGATCGAAAAGATCACATATCTTACATTAGATACCTTTCATTTTTTAACAATACATGGTTTCTCTTTTACAAGCAATCAAATAGAAGAATCATTTTTTCATAATCTTTCTATATTTTTAAATAATTAAATTTTATATTTGCTGTGTTGCATTTTGTTATATGTTTCCATTTTAATGCCCCTGCACCATTGTCAAGCACAGATTTTTTAGGTGGTTTCCTTTATCCCTTGACATTTCAGTAGAGCTATGTAATTTTCAATAAACGTGCATTTATAATTATTAAGCATTTTCCTGTTAAAAATTATTACTAATAAATCCTGTAATAAAAGAACTAAATGCTTATGTAAAAATGAATTAAATCATTGCATTTATTGAAAAAAATTCATAAACACATATTTTTATTTTGAAATATTTTTTTATAATTATTTGAAATATTAATAAGAATAATAATTTCATGGTAGGATGATGTAAAATAATCAAGAGGTATGTTCCTTTTATGAATTGTGTGTTTCTTACATATTATCTAAGAAGAAGAAGTAGATTGCCAACTATTATTATATGTTAAGAATATTTTTTTAAGAAATGAAGAAAAAATTCAAAAATACTTCTATGCTTATTTTAAAATACATATAATATGAGTTGTTAGTTATATATACTGGATTTATAAGATTTGCAAAGTATATGTCTGCTTTAAGCAACAAAAAACTTCCATCTTGTTGACAAAAATAATTTTTTTAGATCAAGATGTAATGTTATTTTTACGTTATGGGCTCTTTAATGAAAGATTCTGTTTTGAGGAAAAATTCTGAAATAAATCTAATGATAAATCAAAAAATCCTGAAAAGACACGTGTGTGTATATCACAAGATAATTATTTAATTAAATGGCTTCTTTTAAATTTTCTAAGAGCAATGAATCAAAAATGTGAAGAATAGTGATCATCCAAAAATTTTCTGATTGAGAAAAAATATTTTGGGAACAGAAAAATCCTTTTCAGCTGCTCACTGCAAATGCCTCTTCGAATCTCCGGATTCAGTCCCAAAATTTCCTCAAGTTCTTCCTTTTCAAAAGATGAGTTGTATGAAGTGGAACAGAAAAGTATCCAATTAAAATTCATCCCTACTTAACTTCCTCGATGGAAGAGAGAAAGATAAATGGTCCTCAAGAAGCTAACTGGAATCCACGGTTGACTTTAATAAGAATCAGAAACTGGGAATCGATCAAATTAGGATGTTTAAAATGAGTGCATAGTCCATGGGAAAATCAAATTATAACTTGAAGATAAAAAATAAATCAAAAGAATTATATATGATTATAAAAATATTTATCTCTTGGACTGAATGAGGAGGATTTCTGATTTTTAGCTTAGAAGAATACATTAAGTTTATAATCAACTGAAATTTAAGCACAGTCATGCAAATATTCAAGAGAAATTGTTGATAAGTCAAAATGGTAAGTTTTGACGCTAAGTAAAGTCAGCAAGACATTTAATATTCATGCGTCGTGCGATAGTGCTAAATGAACATGGACGCACTAAGTGGCGCTGTTTCTTAGACACTAAGCCCTTAAGCTTGATTGACAGTTCACTTCGTAACTTGGCAAATGCAGCATTGTTTGTTCTTAGGAAACTGTAACTGTAGCAAGTGAGAACGCAAGTTATATCATTTCAGAGGCGGGTAGGATTTTATTATCATGTGAGTACATTCCTTTGAAGAATTATGGCAAATAATCTGGCTTTTTTCTAATTGGAGTCTGAATTTGCTGATGATTTCGGGTTTTGAGATTATTTCTATCTACGATTCATTTTTCTATTCTAACTTTTAACTATAAAATGCTTCACAAATATTTAATTATTTTCTTTTATATGATAATTTTAATGGAACGAAAAGGAAATGTGAATCATTGAATATTTCTTTTATCGAAATCACTTTATATCTCTCCATTTTAAGCATTTCACAAAACTTACTTTATAGCAAATTCTGTGTAAATAGAATATTTTCTGATTATTAGAAACTAATACTTGTCTTTCAGAAAACGTTTTAAAATACTTTCAAAACAATACCAAATAATAAATATCTGTCATTGGAAAAATAAAGACTAGCAGAGAAAATATTATACTGAGGAATTAGGTAGAATTTTTTTTACATTGCTTAACAGTTATTGATGCTTTATGTTAATTGTTTTCGGTAATTCATATTCAATATTATTTTTTCATAATTTTTTAATTGAAGTGTATTCATACTATTTTTCAATTTTTTTCATTCTTTTGTGTGTATTCTTTTGCACCTCACCAACGGTTCTGTAAAATCAAAATTTTCCCTGATATTTTCCTAAAATTTCTATATTAAAGCCTTTAGTTATAAATAAGTCTCTAAAATAATCCCAATTTAACTTTTACTATAAGGAAAGATAACATCTGCAGCTCTTCAAACCACCGATTGATAAACACGTCCTATAGATTGGAACTTTTTTGTAGGGCTCGAAGCTACAAAATCATCATTTTCAATAAAATACATTGGATCTACTTTAAAAAATCGTACAATCACTTTAAGTAAAATCATTGTTGGAATAGTTGATTTTCTTTTATTTCTGCTAATTTTGTGTTCCTAATGTATCTTTTTTCGTGGGTACCAATATATTTTTCTAATTTCTATATTTGAAAATGGACAATACTTCTGTAATAATCCAGTTGGCCGCCTTTAAAAATCAAAACACCTGCCAAAATTTTCTAGAAAAAGTTTCTTCATAAAAGTTTCTTTATAACTTTCTGATACAATACTGTTTGTGATTTAATTTTCTGTGTATTCATAGACAACATTAATATTTATCACTGAGGCAAAAAGATTTTTGAACAAACGTAGTCTGAAGAAATTAAATAAAATCATAATTATCGTTTCGTTTCGTGTGTGTGAATTGAAAAATTCGTTTTAATTTTGAAATCCAACCTTTACAAAATAGTTACAATTATTTTGCTTCTAATTTTCAGTATTGTAAATTATTTTGAATGCAATTGAATCATATATTTTTACACTGTTAGATTTACGATTTTGTTAAGCCGCAAAGAACAGTTGTAAAAGTTTCATATTGGAACCGTTATAAAAATTTAAATCAAAGGCTCGATACAGCTACACTCTGATATCTTTTATACTGTTTAAACATATTTCTTATGCTGTATTTAGTTAAGTAACTTTTTATTCGCTGGTATGAACAGTACTCATAATTTTATTCCTTGGTTTGGAAGGAAAATTTCATTTTACTCACAAATTTTGAATGAATAACTGCATGAAGAATAAGCACTATGCCATCCAAGTTCAATATTCTGCACAAACAAACCCACCCCGAATACAAAAGTCTGCCAGTGTATTGAAAGCTTTGTTTCCCAGAAAAAGAACAACGCGCGTTCGTTTCCGTTCCTATAATGAGTTAATTTATTCTACGCCGAACAGAATCAGGGACTCGCTCGTCTGCATCAAGCCCACAGTCGCAAAACCGAACTTTCAATCAAGCGTATTTGTTTCGTGTGTTGCCACACAGCGGAAAAAAAAACTACCGCGGTCTATTCTTTAGGATTTTTGTGATAAGATAGAATCCTTTTTAGTTCTCTTTCTGTACAAAGCCACCCCTCCCTCAATTTCCGCATCTTTCCCCTGGTTTTCCTGTCTTTGTGGTGCTTTTATTTCTTTATTTTACTTTTATTTCTGTCTCTCATTTTCTTTGGCTGCCTCTAAATCTAGAAGAGAGTGTATTGGTAAAGAGAGGAGAAAAAAAGATAAGGTACAAACCACGTTAGAGGCCAGCAAGAAGTCAAATGAAATGAGAAGAAGGTGGAAAGTTCTTTTGCATCAGTGGAATGATTTTTCTTCTCTACCCCACATTTTCTATTCCTTTCCCTTTTATTCCTCCACCCTCGTTTTTACTTTCGTTTTTAACAGTGTAGAGTTAACCGGAGCTCCAAGTATTTCCCGGAGAAAACCTGATTTTTTTTCCTTTAAAAAGATCCAAATAAATAGTAGAGACGAGTCAGATGTTGAAGAGTTTCTTTTCTAGTTTTTCTCTATTGTTCGCTTTTACCAATGTCATCATCGAGTGATATTTCAATTCCGGATAAGCTGATATTCCAACTTCATTTTCCGAAGTGTCTTTGTTGTTTAAAGTACGATATCGCTGAGCATGTCCATTCGTGCATGATTCATAAGATAGCTTTTGGCGCAGCTTGTCCTTTTTGGACCTTGCACCACAAAACCCAACCAACCAACCATCATAAGATAGCTTTCCTCCAAAAAATTATCTTATTTATTAATATTAGAGGCTTCTGTAATCATTCCTAAGTTCAGTCATAAATTAAACTCCTTACATATAAAACAGCGATATATAATGTAATACACCAAGCAGTCTGTTAAAGATAAGCATATTTACTAGTTTCGAAATATTTTAAGAATTTGTATGTACTTAGGAAATATTTGGTAATTGAAAATTCAAGAAATATCCTTAAATTTGGTCTATTGTAAAATAACAATTGTTCATAAAATATTAAGAAAATTTACTTTGATACAGAGATTTTTAATGGCTAGAAAATATTTGAAATATTTCTATTGAAGAAAGCTCTTGTGAAAAATGAAAGACCTGAAGTCACTTCGAATGAGATTTAGAATTAATGTACGAAAAAAAAAATTAATTGAAGATTGATTCTTTTGAGGCACAGATCAAGTTGTAAAAATTTTTATTTTTGAAGTTAGGTGTAAGATTCTATGAAGTAATTCACTTAGTAATATCGCATCATAAATCATTTAAAGTATTTTTTAAGGCTTCAAAGGTTATTATTCTAAAATGATAATCTCTGAGCAGAACAATTAATATAATGAATACTATATTTCCCTCATATGAAATCTCACAAATTTTTGTCACATATGAAATTCTCATTAATCAAAATTATATCTAGAAACAAGCATCCACACAAATGCTTTTAAATATCTTCAATTTTTTTATATTTTGTTCAGCAATATGGGCTGAACGAGTATTTGTAATATGTTATCTTAATATTGTTTCTGTTAGTCTTAAACTTCTGAAATTTTCTCTTCACAATAAATTTTTCTTAATTTTTATTAGTAGTTTATTTTACTGATGCATCGTTTATTTCATGGTTTCAAAACTTAATGATTTAATTTTCCAGTGGATTTCATGCTTTCTTGAATTATTTACATTGACAGAAATTGATTCTTTATTCCAATATAGGTGATTTACCAGCAATCAGGGAATTTCATTATTTTTATAATATTTTCTATAAACAATAATTGCTATACTTTTAAAGAGACAAGCAGTAAAGTAAATTTGTACGAAAGCTATCATACATTGAGTTTCATAGGGAAATAAATTTTCATACTAAAATATAATATTTTCTTAATATCATCTTAATAGGATATTTTTACTGTGTGTGTTTCATAGAAATTTATATAACCCAAAAAGTAATAGTCAAGCATAGAATGTTTGTGATAAGAATCATGTCATTCTTCATGAAAATAGAATGTTCTACTGGCAAGGAATTATCTATTGTAATACCATCTTGGCTACATGAATTCTAATTCTGAGTTTGGCCCCATGAAGAATGTAGGGAATGTTGTAAAAATGTGCTAAGAACAAATGTTGCCAGCAAACATTTGCCATTGATGTATAAGCTAGAAGTGGCCATCAGCTAAGCATGTATGAAACGAATCCACGTGCATTCGGCTGGGATGCACATTTGAGTTTTTTTGATATGAAATTCTAACTAAAAATATCGATAGATATTTATGATAATAACAATATACATCGATGCTTATAAATGAGCATTTTTGACTAATCGGCATTTAATTTGAATTATCGATGACGGATACATGCTCCATCATGACTCAGAATTGTTACTTCCTTTATTTATAAACTTATTTCGAAATGTAATCTTTTATAATGCATTTTGTCTGGTCATTTTTTTATCTTCTTTTCAATAGAAGTTTCACTGTTCCTTTAGACAACAAATTTTTTGTTAAGCTTGCTGTTTTTTTGTGACGAAAGTCAAACCTTTTTCCAACCATGATATTTTGGATTTACTTATTGTTTTTGATATTAAATGAGAAAATATGTAATAATATTTAAATAAATTGCGTTTATAATTTCACATGACTAAGAAAATATTATTTTGGTTATCATCAGCAATTTGTAAATAAACTTAAATGTTTTAATAAAAAAATTGCTTTCGAATTATTAAGTGCCTTCATCTTTCTGAAGTAACTAAAAATTATAAGATTTTTTTTTCACATTTTTTCAATAATTTATTTACGTATAATACATTCTTTTGAATATACATTTAAAACAATAAATTGAACAGGTGAAAAATGAAGTTATAAATATCATTTAAAACAATAAATTAAACTGAAAAAAAATTCAAATTGAAAAATTTTAACTGGTGAAATACTTCTTAAAAGTTTAGAGCCATCTGTGTACATACTTATTTAAATACGTATATCCTGTGAATTTATTCTTCATGCTTATTAAAGAAAGTCTATTTACTGTTGAAAATTACTCGCAAAACGGTAATTTTAACACTTATGCGTCTTAAGTGGCAAAAATCGTGACACGTGGCTTCAAGATGGTGCACTTGACCCCCAGCGTAAGTGGAGGTGCTGAATGCGTGCGAAATAGACCATTAGAATATCATTAACCCTCCCCCGCCTACACCCAGTTGACGATAACAGCCAATTAAGTCCGTGGATCTTTTAACTTCTTATTACGTCACGGTGGAACGCTGAAAAGAGGTTTCTGTTTACTCCTTCATCACAAAGGCTAATGTTTTTCGAAACTTTTACTTAGAGAACGCCGAAAGGAGTCTTTTTACAGAAGAGATTGCAGGTTTTATATTCCTTACTGCTATCCGGTGTGGAAATACAAAGAAATCTGTTAAGATTCTCTTTTCACTTTGGTAATTTTTCAATAGTCTTATGAAGAAAAAGATTGATGACAAACTATGTCAATGTCATAAGTAACTTAACTGACAATGACGTATAATTTTGATTTGCTCTAATTCAAAACAACTTTTTGCGAGCAAACTTTTCAATTATGTTTTAGACGAATTTTGTAGCCATAGCAGTTCTAATTCATAGAATAGTTTGATTATTTCCTTTGCTACATTAATGTTTAATAGCTCTTGATATAAATGGTTAATTCCAACATTTCTGATAATGGTACATTAATTGAGGAATATTATTAATTTTTAATCAAACTAAGGGGTCCTTAAATAATTTAAAGCTGATGTTTGTATATTACGCTCTTGCCAAAAGAAATTCTTGAGAAAAACAAAAACATGAGGTACGTTAAGATATAACAAAAATGGCATAAAATAATGTTTTGTTTTGACACTAGTTTTCTGTAAATATTTTTTTGACTTTTATAGAAGATTAAGGAATATGTGTGCGTAATTTGCTACGATTCTTGAAAAACGAAGTTTCTTAATTAAGATTTCTATGCATTATAAATTAATTCATCTTAAAGCAAAGCATTAAGTCATTAAAAACAGGAGCTTATAGAAATAAAAGAATAGTTAAAATATTTACCTTTAAGTTGTAAGCAGGATTAATTTTAGTATTTTGTAGATGAATTATTTATAAAATAAATCAAGATATAGACAGCTGTAAATTTCTAGATTATCACAATGCATCACAACAATAAAATAATTCTTTAAAAAACTAGATCTAGATATTTTCTGAAGATTTTATATCAGATTATATTTAAATTAAAAACAAATATTAACTATAATATTAATAATTTTTCATTTTATATGAAAAAAAGATGAATTATTTATTGAAAAAAATTATAAGATAACTTAGAAAAATCCTTCATTCTAATAAACTGAAAATAAACTTTCTAAACTAGAGACAAAATGTTGTTTAAAATCAATAAAATATCGTAAAGAATCGTCTAAATTATCAGTATCAATATCGCAAAGTTATTTCAGAAAATAAATCGAGATAGCAAGCATATAAAAGGGATAAAGCTTCGAAAGATATAATAGAGACTTTACTACCAGCTTGGCGAACTTTTGAAACTAAGATTTTTCTAATGTTCCACCAAAATCCCTAACTAAACGTTAAGAATAAACTAATGATATTCCAATATTTATATCGTAATCACACATCGTTATTCTTAAAACACAATTTGCGAAAGATATTCTGCCATCAGCGCTGTTACTCCCACAAAATGGCGACGAATGCCATAAAAGTTGGCTTTTGAATATCGATATTCAGTGCGAAAAGATTTAGTTTTGAGGAATAAAAAAATAGAAGCCGTTAGATGTTCGAAGATGCTTATCCATTCTTCCAAATGGTCCTTTGGAAATCTTATAAAAGTTAAATCGCGTCCCGCCCAATGTTTGAATCTTAAAATGCAACCTTTCAAAGGCTTCCCGTGATCTTTTGATGCATTGTGTAAAACCATCTTGAAACGAATCTTTTGTGATCTCTGACATAAAGGCTCTGACTCTTTGAGCTTATTTGAAGAGGTATCATATATTTCTTAAAAGTTATGGATATTATGGAGATATTTTTTGTTATAGTTTCCATAAAGTTATGGATTTTGTTTGCTTTGGGTATATTTTACATGATCTATTACAGATGTTTCGCATTTTTAGAACTGCGTTAGTTGTTTGAAATATGCTTTCTCTAAGACAATATTTTATCCAGCTACTACTCAAAACAGCTTTAAAACAAAATTATTTTTTATTATGTTAAAAGTGTTCTTTTTTAAATTATTTAAAAAAAAGAACATTTTTAACGCAATAAAAAGATGAGAACGAAAAGATTATTTATATTATTTATATTATATTATTACGAAAAGAATCTTTATAAATGATGTTTATAAATCTGCTGAAAGCTGCTATCTTTAATTTTTTATTGGTAAATTATTTTCATCAGATAATATGATAAATCTGAGTAAAATATGCATAGATTTAGAGACTAGGGCTAAATAAAAAAAGAGGTACAGTATTTTATTTCATTTTCCATACTACACAAATACTACACTAAATAATAATGCAAAATTAAAATAAAGGACTCAAGTGAAAAATTTAAATGGATTAGTGAACTAAAATACGATTTGTACATTTGGATTTATCAAAGAATCTGATTATTTTCCTATTTGGAATTTAAAACATTTTGTTTACCTGGAAAGTTTTAAATTTATTGCCATGCATGACTATTATTCAGATTCAGATAAATTAGAAACCTGCTGTCACATCTCATTTTCTCTTAAAATAAAATAACCTTGGTAACTTCGAAAGGAAAGGAATCGTCTTCATATCCAGAAGGTACCTAGTTCGATACTAAAACTACTTAATGTCCATAATGCTAAAACAATCTATGCTCATAAAAACCGTAACTTTCATTATCCTATCATTTCTGTGGTGGAGAGAGGAGGATGCTATAGTTGAAGTATATATCTCGTCATTTCAAAGTGATATAAGATAACAGTATTTGGCAGTTTTTAGAAATTTCTGTCAATAAATAGGCTTTAGGAAACGTATTGTATTAATCTAACCTGGAAAAAAGGTGTATATTTTAAAATATATTTAATCGTTACTTGTTGGTAACGACTTTAACTCGTTTTTACTCGTAATAAAAAATAATCAACTCTTATACAAAATTAGATAATGTAAGTACAACACTTTTAGTTTAGTATAACTTTTTATCATTAGTAAATTTTAAGATATTTTTATTACGTTTAAATTTTTGTAAGCCATAGTTCACATAGAATTAAAAAAAGTCTTTTAGCATTCAGAATCACCAAATCATTTCAAAGTACTGTTTAATTGTTAAATTTGTAAATTATAACTACTGTAAAAAAAAAAATCAAAAAAGCTAACAAATTTTAAAAAAAATAAAATTTAATGTTTTATAATTTTTAATAATTTAACAAAACAATAATGCTTTAATAAATAAACAACTGAACTAAAAAAAAATTTAGAAAAGAAAAAAAAAGTCAAAATTTATTCTTTATTGAAGTTAAAATTGGAGTTTGTATTGATTATCAAAAGCTTATTGAAGGAAATATTTTTTTAAAACTATCCCTTGTGTGAAAAAAATGGCATTTGTTGATAATTAAACATTATCAAAAAATGTAAGATCACACCGTTCAGAAATTACAAAATAATTACCACGAAACAAATCAATACAAAATTAATTTTAAATAGGATTTGAGAAATGAATAACTTCTAACATTTTTCCAATAAAGTAAATCCAAACTATAAGGGTTTGTCAGAGTTGTGAAACAAGTGGAAAACTGATAACTCAAAAAGTATGCAAACAAACTCAGATGAATGTGTCAATAATATTTATTGCACTATTGTAACTGAAAACGCAAAAAAATGTTTTACAAATTATTTAAATTTTATGGTATGAAGATAAATATATATATTTTCTAATTCTAAACACATAAATTAAATACAAAAAAAGGGTTTCTCAATTGTTAATTAGCATAACCCCTGAACAGTAATGCACGCCTTGAACAGCAGTATGGTTTCAGCGCCATCTTGAAAATCTTTACAATATTGTCAAAGTGAGCAATGCTTATGCATCACGTAAAGTGACTGAAAGACCACGTATGGTTTGAGGAACGGGAAGCCTGCACAATTTCATGAGAATATCTCAAACATTCTCACAGCAGAAACTACATTTAAGACAAAGTGTTTATCATACCTATGCCAATTTCACAAAAGATCCTTTTTTAAAATATCTGAGTACACATTAGTAATGCTAGAATGATCATTTGGAAAATGAAAGCAGCTACAATGGAGGTAGTATGTGCACAAATAATAGGATACAATATCTTAGCTCTATGTATATCTCTGTTACTTGAAAATTTTTTGATCATTGATGGTCTGCATAGCAGTAAATACAAGTTTGCACACGTCCATCTAAAGGTACTTCCCTCAATAAAAAAAAACTATCACCATCATAAATAACCTTTTCCTTTATGTCAGATGTAAGATATAGAATAGTTGTTTCTTTCTCCACGCATAAGTACATCGAGAATCTAATTGTAAATTAAACTGGAATCATAAGAATGTACTGATCACGATTAGACTTATATGTCAAGTTTACATGATTATTTGGCCATTTCAAATGTTTCCACTGGAAATGAGTGGTTAGTTGGGATTACAATACCAACAGCCTTGCAAACAAATCATTTTCATGCATTCTAGTACCTAATATCCTGTTATGTAACTCGTAATATGCTGTTATAAGTGCTCTGTTTAGTTCTTAAAATAATGTATCAAAAAACTTAATTTTATAAACACAAACACATTACGGAAATTAAATTAAAATCACGCTATTTTCTCTTTAGTGTAATAGTTGGGGTAAATAAAGGCCACAAATAGTAAAAGTAAATTTTGATCAAGTTAAGTGTGCTATTATAAGAAACTACAAGAAAAGTTATTAGATTTATACTTCCAATTATTTTTCGATAACAATTGTTGTCATGGCAAAACATTATCAATGATAAGGATAAAATAGCCTTAAGTCGAATTCTTCAGACAATCATATCCAGTCAGAAAACGAAATAACGCCCCTGCTATAGGACACGGAAGACATGTAGTATAATGGTTTTGAACCATTGAGACAAATTCAGCATAATCTTTCTATTACATTCATTTGATAGGTACGAGGCAAATCTCTTTTCTAATTGCAGAATAAAAAATATAATTAAGATTGATTTGTAAAACAGTTGTTCCTTTCTTTGCCAGAAAATTGACTCTTTCATTTCCCTCGAATGTGCAATGCACAGGAACTATAAAAAAATACATGTATCATAATCATTTACATATACGTATCGAAGTTTATAAAACATTTTCTTAGATATATGCTTTATTTTCCACCGTTTGAAATTATTTAACACTAATATTATTCTTTTTTTGGCAATTATCAACTTATTATTCCCCTTTTTTTACCGATATAATAAGAAAGAAAAAGTGTCTGCTTCAGACAATAATCACACCATTCTCTTCGCTTATAATCTCTTCGACCAGGAGACTTCAATTTTCACCTAAGGATAAGACATGAAAAATCAAAATATTTTTATTTATTTTCCTAAATTTTCATAAACAATGAAATAGATAAAATATCTTTGATAATTTGAAAGATCCATCTTTAGTACCTATGCAGATGTTTCAATAATATACTGCTTGCAAATTGCATTGATTATCAGTGTTCTACGAGTTCATTCTCTTTTCTCTTGAGAAAACTTATTAATACGCTGCTTCCAATAAGTTATTTTAAATAATCTTATGTATTATGGATACAATTTATATTAAAATGTGTTATATTTTTATTAGATTACTAAATATATATTATGATGTCATTATTCTATTCTAAAATTTGTTTGACAACTGTGATCTGTAAACAACCAATCAAACTCATTTATACAAACATTTATCACCATATTTCATACTTTAATGATTATATAAATGGCAGCAATTCATTACATTGACTAACCCAACCCGTTGACTTGCTGAAATAACACACACGGAAAGCTATTTATCTGTTTAAAAGTCCTCGTATTCTCATTGGCCTAGAAGGCATCATGTTAATGAAATGGCGTCTAAGTAAGTTTCGCTACCACACTTGTCATAGCATGAAATTGCGTTCACTTCTCATACATAATTCAGCATACTCGTTCTCCGTGTTCAGAAACACGAAAAAACGTTTCGTGTGGAATTCACTCCATTATGTATGCATTTTACTCACGCGACCTTTCCTCATAAAAAGCCGAAAACTAATAAAGAAAAGAATATGTTCTTGATAACGGGTTTTAATAACTGTTATTATCAAAGTTGCGTTTTAAGACTGAAAAATAGCAACATTGAAAGACTGTACTATTAGTGACATAGAACAAGATCTCAACACATTGACGATAAAGAATTCTGGGAAAAGAACTCCATTTAATTTATCCTTTCACCTTGCACTATAAGAATTTAAAATTACTTCTATTTTAATTATAGTTCACAAGTAGAATCAAAACTTCGTAAAATATATTTAAAGCTGTCATTTGTATCAATTAAATTTGTTTTCTCATTTATTTTACTTATAGTTCATTGTGATATTTTGCAAAGCAAATAACCATTTAACTATTCCTTTTATTACAAAAAAGTAATAATTTTCATAGTTAGCTTAAATTTTTAGTTTCCATTAATTTACTTTCAAATTGCACAACTGTTTATAAAATACTTGAAGAAATATAGATAATAATTATAAAGTTGAATTTTTCAGTCATTTTTATTATAATTTTATAAATAATAAGAATTAAAGGAATTATATGTAATCGATCATAAATTAATTCAATTTGAAGTAAGTTATATAAATATGACAGTTAAATACTTGTTAGCTGTGGGTCTGTCTAAAATAAAACTTTCGCGTAAAATATCTATATAAATATTCTGATAAAGTATGTTGTTAAATAAAATAATAATTTACCTTAAATAATACTTAATAATATAATTTACCTTAATCAGTAAATTTCAAAAATATCTTTAATTTTCTTATATATTTAAAGTTTCATAACATAATTCTTATTTTTGATTTAAATAATGTACATGTTTAAAGATTTATTTTAATTGTGTTGACTTAAACAATTCACGAATGATAATAAAAAAATAAAAGTGTATAATAACCATTCATGTAAACATTTATATATAATTAGGAATAAGCTCCAATTAATTTATAATTCTCTAAGCATTACCAACTTTTATATTTTAATTAGCATGGAATAATAACAATACCATAATAAAATTTTACAACTGGATTAAAAATTGAGTAAATTATAATGATACCCAAAGTCAACTCTTGTGCTTAGGGGAAAATATTAAAAAAAACAGATATTATTTAGTTATTTATATTTTAACACTTTTTATCTATAATATAAAAAAAGAATTTTACGCCTGAAGTTCTACGCAAACTTATTAATTTTTTTTTATAAATACCAAATATTTAATGTTGCTTTATTATTCATTTATTTATTTTTTTTACTTTTAAAATTCTATATAATTACTCTTCATAAGTATGAAAATTAAAAGTCTTAGAATTGTGTTGCTTTAATACCAAAAAATTTTATTAAAAAAATAATTAAATTCAATACTCAGGTGTGAATATTTATTAGTATGCAAATTTTTATAAAGTAAAATCTTGAAACTATTATTTTCATTAAAAATAATAGTATCAAATGTACTTTTAATTTTAAAACAATTTTGTTAAGTGTTTATAACTATTCCTATATTATGTTAAGTATTGAATATTTATGGTTATAACAATAACTAAATATATAAAAAATCATAGTTATAATAATAACTCAGTATTTATTATTATAACTATTATTATATTATGTTAAGTAATAAATCTTATATTATGAACTTATTAATTCATGCTTTGAAATTATTCGAACGATTGTATAAAGTTAGAGAAGATTTGTTATAATAAACAAAAAAATTATAAAATATTTAATATTGAATATTTATTTAGATTTAATAAAACTATACTAAAATTTAGTTAAAAAGATAAGCAATTTACTTAGCTAAGATCGCAATTATTTTAGAGACAATTATTATATAAGTTTTATTTCAGACATAAATTTGGCACCTTTTTGAGGTTCATCTAATTTTGCAACCTTTGTAAGCATTTGCATATACATCACCTTTAGGAAGGTCTTTTCACAAGCAGTTCATCACTTTAGTGTGTCACAAGGGAAGAAATCCATAATATATTAGAAATGCAACACTTATTTTCCATTGTTTAACAGCAGGTGATGTAGTTAATTTTCCTAATCAAAGAGAATAATCCAGCCACTAAGCATCCACAAGCTCTTCAGACGTAAATAAAATCTATTGTGTATAAAGACGTAAGTGTTTGTTTAAATGTCTTTCCTAACTGAATGCTGTTTTATAATAATAAAAAGATATAAATTTGGCACCTTTTTAAGATTCATCTAATTTTGTAACCTTTGTAAGGCATTTGAATATACGTCACATGTTTGCCTAACCGAAGCGAATAATCCTGCCACTAAGACTCTGCAAGCTCTTCAGACGTAAATAAAATCTATTGAGTTTAAAGCTGAAAGTGTTTGTTTCAAAGACTTTCTGGGCTGAATGCTGCTTGACCTTCTGCATCAGAACCTTATATTGGACCCTATAAAATACTGTCGTGAAAAATAAAAGTTTAATCTTCAATGGTAACAAAGTACTAACTGTGATTAATGGCAGGCATAAACTAAATTTTATTTGGCTGGCCAATTTTAATTCTTTTTAAAGTAAAATTAACTCTTCTTAAGTTAAAGTACTCTTTTTGATTTATCATCCCCCCTCCTTGAGCAAAGGAGGATTTATCTGATTAAAAAATAGTCACTTACATTTATCCCTGTTTGCAAAGTTCATTTTCCAACTAAGATTAAGTTTTTGTATCTTGAAAATTATAGATCTAATAATTTTTTACAGAAAGAGGAATGATGGAATAATAGTTCTAGCAGCAAGTCATCTAGCTGTTATTGAAAGATAAAATCTAATTTTTAGTTTCTGGCAACATTGCTATTATAAATTACATCAACGATGCTGTTCCCATAATCAGAAATTAAGAAAATTTAGTGTAAATAATTTTTAATAAATGTAAATAGTTTATAATAAATAAAATCATTTAACATAAAAGAATTATTAAATGTTTAATTTTAGACCATAAAACTAACCACTGAACTACCAGCGCAATTCAAATGAATTAATGTTTTAAAGTGTTCCTTTTTGTGTAAGATGTAGTTTTAAATTAAATTCTGACAATACTTTTTTTAAAATGCATTAATACAAAAATAAGTGCAAAACGTGAACTGAAATCCGAAACTAGACATATATGAATAAACGTTTTGATATATTTTCAAATTTTTCAATGATTTATACTAAAACTTTTTTTGAAAAAAAAAATTATCAGTGTGAATTTTTCCTCTAAAGTTAAAGCACTTTTACGGTAATTATCATGATAAACTGGCTTTTCAAACTTTCTTATCAACAAAACTTATTTCATTTTATTTAAATATGTTTCTTCAATCCCCATCAAATTTTCTAGATTCTCAGATATCCTATCAATCAATTAATCTAAAAAAGTTTTATTCTTATTCTTACTATATTATCTCTAACATATTAAGGTTGTAATTTGACTCACTAAAATATAAATTTCGCTTTTCCTGCAATAAGTATTTTGCTTAAACTGGCAATTTATGTAATGAAATAACCCAAAAGGAAAATCTCATAAAATAGAGATCTTTTAAAGCCTTTTTAATTTTATTTTACATGCTATGTAAACATTTCATATTTTAGGAAAATCTTTATATTAAAGGATTTATTAAGAATTAAGTATGAAAAAAAATCATTAAAAGTTTAAGTAGAAGATTTTTCTCCTAAATAAATTTTCGTTTCGATCTTTTAGTAACAAGAAGTCATATTTTTTTGGAAGAACAAATCACCATCAATATATTGATGGTACAGGTGAAGAGGAAGCTCTCTAAATCTTTTATGTCCTAATTTCTGTAAAATTAAAATAAATCCTTAATATTTCTAAATAAGTTCTTTTGTGAATTTTTATTTATTTTTAATAAGAACATTTTTTGCAAAATTCAGCTTCACTTTTTAAAATAAAAAGTACATCTGATTATTTCGACCAGGATACAGAATTTTTAAAATTTATATCAAATAGAGCCCATTCCTCCAATTTGATTTGAGTTTTATGAAACCGTAAAAGAATTAGATTTATTTTCCTTAGGTTTAAATAATTATTTATAGAACAACAAATTAATTTTTTGAAATAAAACAACGGAATGTAAAATAGTATTTTTATTTCCCTATTTCATACTACTAGTTAAAGATATAGGCACTATGTGATAATTAAATTCTAGATATTCCTTTATAAGTAACATTAATGTCTTCTGCATTAAGAATATCGGAAGTTTTATATATTAATATTAATTAAATAGTAATAATAATTTTCCCAGTAGGGTAATGTTTTAGAGATAAACTCTATAAAAATTCCAAATTTATAGTTTATAAAACTGTTTTTGTAAATATTGTGCCATAGTTTTATGAAATAGAAGTTTCATAATTTATATATAATTAAAAAAATGTGCTAAATTTCAAGTTAAACAATCAATAAAAGGAGAAGCATGTAAAAGAAAACATTCCCTAATTATGATAGAATGTTAAACATTTGATTGATTTTTCTTGCATGCATGGAAAGAAGAGGAGTAAAAATATCCAAAAATAAGTATATGATACTGAATATTTGAATTAACAAACAACTAGCTTTATTGTTAATAAATATCAGCTGACTTTGATATTAATTGAATTTATTTAAACCTTAATTTGAAAAAATATAATAGTTATAACATTTGTAGATAGGTAGTTGTAATTACCAATAAGAAAAAAGTAATGATAGCAGAGTTATACAAAAAACAAATAATTTATGATAATTAAACCCTTTTCAGTTGTAAAAGATTGGGACAAAAATCCAGACCAAATAAGAAGTTCAGTAAAAAAATACTTAAAATTACGTTGAAAAAACTCCTTTAAGTTCAAAAAATTGTCTGATAAATTAAAAGATTGTGGAAATTTAATATTAGATATTGCAATACACAAAAGTTTCAAGATGAGTACAAGATAACTAAAATAGGCTACTTTTCAATACAGCAATAACCCATTTAGTAAACATCGCTCTTTTGATCAAAAGTTATCGAGATTGATTTTGAAACAACTGATAGGGAAATAGTGAAAACTTTACAAATAAAATTTCTATAATCTCACAAATATGATTAATTCATATTGATAACTTGAATGGCGTAATGTCTTCTTTCCATTGTAAAAGATTGAAAGGGAAGATGCAAACTCATGTAACATAATTAAAAGATATTATTTCTAGATACGACTTTGTATACATCCCAGACCACAGACAATAACCCATTGTGCCAGTTTATATTTCCATATAAATATACAAGTGCAAACAGTATAGAAATCTAATTCTGTGAGTTTAGTTTAAAAGCACAAATTCAACTATTTATTTAATAATTATTCTCTATTGTTGTAAAATGTATAGATAATGATACTTTATATTCTTTTACAGTAAATATTTGAATTACTTAATGGTTTCAATCTTGATTATTTAATTTTTTTCTTATTTTGTAAGGTGTCTTTGCAGCTGTTTAAAATTTCTAATTCGCTTATTTGTCTTAATATTGCAATTTAAAAAGCAAACTCACACTAATTCAAGTTTCAATTTGTACTTTATTACTAGGTTACTTCCACAACACGAAGTTCCTCAAAATTAACTACTTTTGGGTTTACCGTCTTTTGGTAAAGAGATTTAGCCAATCTGTGGCTCTAAAGTAATTTCCACTTCTTCATTAGCCATCGCTCTAAGAAAGCTTTGTTCTTCATTATTTCATTAGCATCGACGTATCTTGTGTCTCTCCCGCGTAAAGGGATCAAGGCAGTTTTGCAAAATGTTCATTAAGACAAGACAGCTTTTCGCGTAATTGACGACATGACACAATTATCTCGCGAAAGCAGATTGGTGACGAATTTCATTAGGGATTCGAGTGGCGTGCCTCGAAAAGTTAGAACATTCTTCTCTGTGGCTTATTTAAAATCGTTGCTAAACCTGATCGCTTGTGCACGGATTTTAATTGAATCACAGAGTGTTGAATAGAAATGGGAGTCCGTTTAGAAACTTAAACTTTTTCCAATGGGATTATTATAGGATACTAATTTATGTAATTACATCATTTGATTTTTTTGTAATGGTAATCTTATATTTTGAAGAACTCAACATTTAGAAAATTATACTTTGTAGGAAATCATGTATGAATTCCTTAATTTATTCTTGAAATTTAATTTAACATGTAAGATCTCAGTTAATAAGTCTAATAGATGCAATTGCATAATAGTGAAGGATTACATATAACACTTTATGACATTGTTCTTTGTGGTAGAAAGCATATTAAAAATCAATTATTACGAGTTTTTACTTTTAAAAGTTTATCTTGCTGTTCATTGATTACTGTATTATTGTAATATTAGTTTGGGGAAAAAGTAATCCATTATTTTTTTCGGTAGACGTCTATAGTGATCGATATCTCGTGAGGTATCTATCAAACAATTTCAGATTTATGCTCGTTGGAAAGTTGACATTTGACACTAAAATATCCTCTTGCGGTTTTTTGTTTCATTAATTCAGTGACGAGTACAAGGTTTTAAAAATGGAAGACAACAAACAGAAAATTCGATACATTTTCGTTTTTCTCCTGTAACGGCGAAAAAGATAGACGGGTGGCTAAAATTGTGAAAGATGTTTAACGTCCTATATAAGACTATAACAACCAGTTACGTACAATTTTTATTGTGTCGATTCCGTTCGGGTATTTTTGATGTTAGATATGCACCTCGCATGTGGATACAGCATCGTCGAAAATGTCTATAAAATATCAAAAATGATCGAAGTTAACCGCATGTCAGCAGTCGTAATGCTCAAGACCTAAAAATCTACATGAAAGCTGTTTTATACCTTTTTACAAAGTGAATCCAAAAGAAGTTACATAAAGTTTACGTAAAAATAATGGATTATTTTTTCCCCAAACTAATACTTTATACATTTAAAAATTTATGATGAATTAAATATAACTTATTTTAATTTAATATTTACACAATTGAAAAGTTTTTAAATTACTCTTTTTAAAATGAAAAGATTGGTAATTCTTAATAGAAATAATGTTGATAAATTTACCTCTCATACATATTTTAATACTTGCATATGAAAGGTAATGTAAATGTTTTATTATATATATATATATATATATATATATATATATATATATATATTGCATTAGCTGATGTAATGACACCTAATTATCATCGTCTTTAATATGAAGCTTTTTTGAATTCTTATAGTGTAACACAAGCTGTGTAACAAATCGATGTACAGTTTGAAATATAAAAGATAAATAATGCATAAAGATAATTAATCTTAAGCAGATAGTTTTGAATTTATAAATTGATTTATTTCAACCTTTACTATAAGTATTTTATGTATTTCAAGTAATCCAAATAAGTTGTTTGAACTAGAATTATGTAACGAGAAATTGAATTAGGAAATGAGAATTACATAATGAGACTTTTTCTATATAAAAGTACATTTTTGAAAGTGATTTTAAAAATTTTAACAAATATTCATGTTTTGTTTTTTTCTTTGTTATTTTTTTTCTATTTTAATGATTTTCTTCATTAATTTATCAAGCACATTGACTTCTTTGTATTAATTTACCAAATATATAAGTCTTTTGCTTTGTTAATTTACTAAATCATAAGAAACTTATACTTTAAACATAATTTTGAAAATAGGAAAGTTAATTTCATGCAAGGTTCTCCATAAAACAAATTTGGCATTTATAATAAATTTGAGTTGCTTACTCTATTTTCTCGAATTTAAATTCTAAACTTTAAATTTTTTGCTTGGGCTTATATCGAAAGAAAAGAATAAAAATGAACTTCTTCAAATTTTGCAAATACAGAAATATTAAATTGATATAATATTTCTACATTTGTAGTCTTTTTTATGAATTAAATCATTCGTTTCTAATTATTAAATAAGTATAACTATTGATCTAATAACATATAAATGATTTTGCTTATAACTTTAGCTTATTGATAATTTTCTGACTTATTTTCTATACTAATTTATTAATATGAAAAGTAATTTAAAAGAATCACCTAAAAGGTATACGCGAAATTTGTAATCAAGATCAATTATATCCCTAATTAATAAAATGAAATGAAACATTCATTGATAAAAATGAATTTTCAAAATACACAATGTGTGTACCTCATTAAAAAAAGCAGAGCATTTTACTGGTGTCTTAGGAATATTGAAATACATCATATTATTTTCCTTTATTTGTTACTCATCATTTTGTCTATAGTATATCATAGAGCGTTTCATATAAATAGAAGTTTAATATTAAAAAGTTTGACTTTCAAATAGTAAACAATTTCTATAAACATGTATTGAAAAAAAATCCTTAAAATCAAAATGACCACTAAAGCTTTTTATTCAACACAAAATCAATCCATGCGTAAAGTCCATGGTTATAATGAAGTGTTCTTCAATTTATATTTTATATTAATACAAAATCCTCTACTATTACTATCATCACTTTAAAAAAATGAGAGTTTTCTATCTAAAGCATTTTAATCTAATTGTTTGATAAATTAATATTGGAAATAAATCAAGAAATCTATAAATTTGTGCTTAAGAAAAATAATGCTCTGTTGTAAGAAAATATGATGAGAAATTGCAGTCTAAAATTAATCATAATTAGTAAAAGCAGATGTCTATAATCAATTTATGCAAGAGTTTTTTTTATTTCGATCAAGGAGTTTCAATGTTTTTTAGTTATCTGTGCCTCAAACTTATCATATTTTTGATACCGCAGATTTTTAGCTGAAAAGATCCTAAGAAAACTTTGCTGAAATCAATTTCTAAATTTATTTATTTAACCATTTTACTAATTTCTATCAGAATGACATGAGTTTGAAATAAAAGAAATATTGAATGTCATTAAGCAATACATTGATATTCCAAGGATTATATTTAATTTTATAACACATGTTGTGTAAATAAAAACATTTTGTTCATTTTATTGAAAAAAATTAAGAATTTCATTCTGAATTATTAGATAAGGAAACGTGTAACTACATCCGATAAAATAGCAGATAAACGAGAAAATAACAAGGACTAAATAAAGGATAATTTAGAAAAATGTAATAAAGAAGAAAGTAACCTTCTCTTTTATATATATATATATATATATGTAAAGAGAGAAAGAGAGAGAGAGATTCTGTAACACAACTTACATTTAATCTTCAAAGAGTTTTTCTATTATAAGTGGATATATATTTTTTATATTACATCACAGCAGTCTTTTCATTCTGAAAGCACATTTAATTTAATGATTTTAACCAATCAGCTCTACTAGTGGTAGTTTGAATAGTATGTTTAAGTTCTTTTAAATTTATTCCCCTTAAAGACATAAATGAAATAAAGGAGTAAGCAAATCTGAAAAAACTGCAATTCAAAGAATAAGTTCTACAGAAAATCCTTTTATCTCAAACGTATTTGTGAAATACCGATAAAAATAAAAAATAGCAAAAATCTGTTGTTATTTAATTTTCAATGATTATGTCGCACCTAAGAGATGCAAAGTAATTTCTTTTTCTGATAAAGTAAATGTGTGTCAATCTATTTATCAATTAATTTTTCAGCTCTCATATACAGAGGAAAAATAACTGATAATAAAATAATACAAAAGTGTTTAATTTATTAAATAAATATTTTATTTTACGAGTTTCTTTTTTGTTATACATCCTTTTTACACATTATACTTTTATTTTATATATATTTCTTTCAAAAATATTTAATAATTTTTATTTATACTTGTTTTACGAACACATAAATTATTACAACAGCATTCATATTATAATTAAATGCAGTAATTTTGAAGAAATTGAGAAAAATAGAAAAAAAACTATAATGGTAAAAAGTTTATTGAAAAAACCGTGGTGAAATTAGACAAAAATTATACAGTTGTTCATTAGTTAAAACAAAAAATAATAAATTGATTTATTTGTGTGAAAATAATGAAAATATAAATGCACAAAAATAACGAGCCTAAGCGTGACTGCATGGCTAATGACGAACCTTAAAAACTGCATGGTCTGAATGTATTGTGCAGTCATGACACAAATCCTGAGTTAAAAAATCGGGTAGTTTGCAAGACAAGTGACTGTTTGAATATTTTATTGTAGCAATTTTAACAGTATATATTATTTCCAACATACATATACTATCTACACCAAATATTTTCCTTTAATGGGTATTTTTTAAGTAAAAGAGATTCACAGCATCAGAAATATCAAGAAATCTCCCGTAATAATTTTGGAAGCAAGTTCTGGATATATTTGTCCAAATGTATAGATTCCGACTTTATAAATAATATAAAATAGGAACCTACATTTGGATAAATATTTCAATAAACATTAATAATTACCCGAATAAATTAAAATTATGGAAGTAAACGCATACTTTTGGACATTAACCATCATACAATGTCTTCTTCATACAAGTGAAGGAAACATAAATCTGTCTATTGCTCCTTTAACATTAGTTCTTAGGTACATTATATAGAACCTGTACCTTTTAGTGATTATGATTGAAAGTTATATTTCACTCGGAACCTTTAGCAGCAAAATACAAATTATTCTATTGCTAGAAGCTGATTTTGTTCTAAGAAATACGATCCAGAGTCAGTTGGTTACAGCAAAATTGATAGTTACAATCAATGCATTAATCATATTCAACTATCGAATACATTAAATATTCTTTAGCCTGGTTTGATTCGATTAATAATTTGGTTATAATATAACGTAAATGATATTGGGTATTTCTTTAAAAAGAACAATCTTAGAACTTTACCTTTCATATTCTTACTGTTCATGCTTTTAATAGCTATTCCAATCTCGTGACTTTGCAACAAAATAATTGCAGTCTCATCAATTAGCAAGTTAAATTACACCAATAGTTATTCTTTTGTGGAGACTGAGTAGTTTAAAAAATCCTTAGAAATGTAATCTAGTTTCTTCTGACTTTTCCTTAATCCTTAAAAATTTATTTTGTTTTGGCAAATTCCACAATAGCGCAATTTATCTTTGATTTCCAAATTTTTGATACTTATATTATTTTATAAATAAATTTGAAGATTGAGGTAAGCTGGGGTAACAACTTATGATCTTTCACAATCTGTTGACGTTTCGCTGTAGGATCTTAGTTCCGTCTCCTACTAGTTCTGTTGGTGTAAGAGCGCGTTTTTCAATATCTTAGAGTTACCATAGAAACGTATTCAAAAGTAGATTTTATGATAAATATATCAGTTTTGTCGTTTTTACCCTTCTCTTTGCATTTTAAGCTTTACGCAACACCTGGTGCTTGGCGTTGAAGTTTTCAAATCTTAATCTATTTTTCATAGCTTGGATTTCGGTTGACGGGTGTTTTCCCTTCATTTTTCTCTTTTCTTATGCATGGGCAACTTTTTCCAATGTATAGGCAACACTGACGTCCTGCAAAAATATCCCTAAAAGGAGGGAAAAACATTCAAATAATATATCTTAAATTCATGCGAATGAAAAGATTAAGTTGATAAGAGTTTTCTTTTTTTCACTTATCATTTTTTGAGGAATACTTACTATTAATTTAACTACAATTATTTTATGTTTTTATATTACAAAGACAATTTTTTTAGCTCCCATTTGAGCAAAATAATTTTTCTTAATGCTGTACTAATTATTCAGGTGAAGTTATTTTTCTAATCATCGCAAGAATTCTAATTAGTAAAAACTAGAATACCAAACAATATGTGTACTATATTTTAAGAAATATAAATAAAATTAATATATATTAATGAAGTTAATATAAAAAGTCATAAAATTTGTTAATTGTGAAAAATAAAAGTTTATATTGAAATACTTTAAAAATTTTAGTTTTACTTTAAGAAAGAAGTTATAAATACTCCAGAAATTTTAATTGCTCAAACTTAAATTACCAACAGTGTCATACACAATTCATCAAATTTTACAGGAATTTCACCATTAATTAAATAACTCTATGAAAAAAATTTAATTCTTTTTCAATCATCTTCTTCAGATTATATATAAATTCTTTTCAAGTTTTGAATGTTTTTACAAAAATATGTAAGCAAACGGTGAAAGAATATCCAAAACCGTTTTGACACTAATTTTTTTTTTAATTTTTCAACAAAAATATCATCTTAAATTCAAAACTTTTACTCTATAGTGACATTCTCTTGAAATAACTGTATAATAAAAATTCACTTCAAAATATTATTATATACATTTAGGTAAATGAGATCTGATCTGTTCAGTATATAACGGCCGACAAAATCAATGCCGTAATAAATAACAAATTAAGAAACTATATGATTCAATTGTTTTTAAAATTTTTATTAATAGTATTTATTAAGTGTAATTTCATTTAATAGAATAATATTTATTTCTTGGTAATGAATTAATATTAGAACACAACACGAAACAAAAATTTTTTTCGACTTTTGTGGTACAAAGTATTAATTTTATATCATTTTTTAAATCTGTTCAACTATAGTCCGCTAATCAAATTCAGTAGTTTCAAAAAGAGAATATTTTCTTGTAAGAGCAGTTTTATTGA